>QAGG01000241.1:0-22905 GCA_003138045.1 Penicillium sp. MA 6036
CGTGTCTTTGTGATTGAAACAGGCGGCGGCTGGATACAGCTTGACAAGATTCCCGGCTTCATGAGCGAGGTCGGCCACACGAGCGCCCGTACGTGCCCCAACTGCGTCGATAGGGTAACGGTCTTTCTAGTTGTCTTTCTAACCGTCTTTTAAATGCTACATCGGATCGAATTACAGAGCTTTTTGTCAGGCAATATTAAAAGAATAAATCTGAGGTCGAAGCACTCAAGGTCAAATACTCATGGAACACCACTGTAGTCATTAACATTTAAGAATCAAAGTTAACATTTTAGCTTTGGGGGGCTCTCGCTCTATCCGTGAAGATGCTTTCGGGGAAAGGACAACCCTCATGACTCTTCAACACCTCTTAATATCAACCCTCAACGCTTCAATCTCTGTGACCCTGAATGATCAGTCAGCCGGCAATCAAACATCTTTTGCTCCATATCATCACACATTCTTTCAAGATCGTCGAGTCGCTCGTTAGAGTCATCGATTAGATCTTTCATCTTGTGCAACTCCGATTTGAGCCTCTCAATCTTCTCAGTCCAGGCCGTAGCCTTCTCTCGTGCATTGAAGTGACGCATAGCTTCAGAAAAGTGTAGTGAGTTTTGACGCGGCAGTGCATTTGAGCATTTATTCTCCGACTGTAGTACGCCGTCAGGTTTGGCAGAAACATGGTTCATGGCTTCTTTAGGATCCGAGACAGCCCGTTGAGATGTGTATGGCATTATGTCGAGGATGATTATGTGGTTATCCGTGGCTATGTTTTAGGAAATCGCTGTCTTTTATATCATTTCGGAAGACTAGGTAATTGAACAAACCCCTTTGTGTGTGAGACAATGAGTATGCATATTAGAACAAAGGGGTGAACCTTGGAAGCAGACACTTCTCCATGGTATAGATCCTTCTAGCTCTATGTAAATGACAGCTCGTTGGGATGTCAAAAAGACACCCATAGAGACTGGCTATCTATCTTTATTTTCGAGGTTTTTCCATCGCCAGCGATGTTTTATAGTGACCCCATCAACGGCAGGGCAGCCCATTCACTCTGTTCATCGACCGGCTCCTCTGAGACACATCTTGAACACCGACAGAAGAAAAGGAATGATCTTCGAAGATGGTCGCGGCGGGAGCTTAGGTCTTTGTATTGCGTCAGGTCGAAATATGAGATACAGCATTCTTCACCGGGAAAGATATCGCGAGATGCAGTGAAAACCATGCGGCCTTTCTCGTCGGCTTTATGGATGATCTAGAAGATGTTAAACTCTACTCGGGAAGTGTCAAGGGCGAAATCCACATACATTTGGAAAACACGAATGGTTCGCTATTGCCGCAGTGGGATACACAGCTGCAGCGAACTGTTCCCCGCGGTCGATTGGGGGACTTGGGACAGGGAAATGACCAGTTTCACGCGGGTAAAGACCGAATGAGTTTGCTTCTTCTTGACATATGAGATGGAGAACACGATCTACTCCCATTCCATGGGGGAGGGCAGAGCTACTCTGTAGATACTTCTTCACAAGGGTGGACCACGATCGCACTTTGTCGTGCGACCAGGTATCAGAAGATCCACAGAGCGAGTCAATGCCTTCCCAGCCCTGATTTGATTGCTGAGCTGGTACATCGCCACTGGCGACTGACAGCTCATGCAATTGGGCATGACGCCTTGCAAGCAGGCGAACAATCACCCACAACATGCCAAAATCATACTCACTCCATTTGGCGCGAATGGGTCCGGCATACCGTTTGAGCCAAGTGCATTCAAACTCATGCCGGACTTGATCAGCGACTTGGCAGGCGCTGTTGCACCAGATCACATCTGACAGACAGGCCTTCGGGCATGATATCCGCTCTGAACGGCGAGCGGGTCGATTACAAGCAGGATTGCTGCATATGATGTTGTCGGGGTCTTCGTCAACAGGAATTATTGCGTAGGGGTGATCCACGAGGAGACAGGCGCCTTTGGGAATGGGACCGGAGACTCGGAATTGGCGACCTTTGGTCGGATCGGTGCTCTGGACGAGATGCGGGTGGATCCAATGGGGCCGGATCCCGTCTACGATCCGGCTCTTTTCAGTAGTAATATATACGAGACTGGACATGGTTGCGATGGGTAGTGTTTACAGGTTTTGGGTGAAAAACTCGTTTGGATTGTGCAATTCGAATGAAAACTTCCGTTTGGCCAGAGTGGGTCATTTCCCAAAGAAAACGCCTCGGAAGGGTGAAGCTATCCCAAGCGACTCCAAGTGATTGGCGGATCCCTCACGGGGCTGGTTCCGTGCATTTCATTGGTCGATCGTGGATTTCTAGCGTTTCTAGCGTTTCTAGTCTAATTCTTAATTTCTGTCGGTACTTGGCAGCGCATATGGCTCTTGGTTTGGAGTTTAATCTGGTATCCTAGTAGGTAAAACCTTGGAAGATACTTAGAAAGACTCTAAAAAAGACTGTAAAAAAGACTGTAAAAAAGACTGTAAAAAAGACTGTAAAAAAGACTGTAAAAAAGACTGCTGTAACCCAGTCTGCCCACGCGTTAGTTAGCGTGGCTCCCAGGCTTGTCTGCATTACTCAAGAGACTCTCTGGGTTTTGTGCACCACCTCAGATGTGCAAATATTCTCCAGTAGACATCTGTGGCAGCATCTTTGCCCACAACAGGATCGAGATGCCCGTATCCTTCGACTAGAAATCTGCGATAGTATCTTTCCCCGAACCGCCGTCGTAAAAGCTCATAGTCTTTCAGCGTCGACTCGGGGTCAAAGACTTGGTTCTCCGTGCCCGATATGAAGAGAATTGGTAGCCGTTGGAGCCGCTGTATATTCTTCTCCGTGAGAAGAGAATGTCCGTCGTTGTCCACACAGCCCCCTTTGGTTCCCATGTTTACAACCTGTTTCATGAGTCTTGTATGGGTACCTTCAAAGAACTGGTGGACATTCCTGTGAAGGTCTCGGTCAAGATTCTCATGATTCCACAACAAACCGAACACGAATGAGGTTCGACGGCAGGCCGTGGAGGTGCAGATGTCTCGCGGGTGTCCAACGGGATAAATGCAAAGCAGATGATCGAGCAGTCTTTGGATCAAAGGGCTACTCGAGCTGCTAGAAATTGGAAAGTAATCACCAGCGAGAAATTCGTAGAGCCGGATCAGCAAAGTTGTTCTCCCTTTGAGTGAATTCCAGTATCCAAAGACTTGGTTCATGAACACGGAGTTGACGGTGATGCCAAGAAGTTGGCTGCTGTTGATGGTGCCATCAAGAAGTCCCATGCAGAGAGCCACGGATCCTTGGCAATGGGCTATCACATAGGGCTTATGTGACTCTCTTCCTCGAATCTCCTCCAATGCTGCAGCAACGTCTAAACGACAGTCGAAGACAGTCGATTTTTGAGCGTCGGTGGAGTCACAGCCCCAACGTGGCGTTAGTGCATAGCAGCGATGTCCACGCTTAGTGAAATATTGAACCGCATTGCAGCGTAGAAAAGGCAATGCAAATAAGTTGTGCTTTGCACCAACCCCAGTGACTCCGGGTAGAAGCAAAATCGGTGGATGAATCGTTGCACCCTCTGATTCTTCGACTCGAGACTCGGGCTCATATACATCGAGACGTACGATAACACCGTCAGAAGTTCGGATTTCAGATGGTGCTGGACGGGGTGTCTCGGGATCAGTGTCTTTTTGAGTCGGGATCGTAGGATAGTCGACGGGTGCGAAGGGTCGGAGGAAGAATATGCTGACATGATACACGAAAGAAAGTAGAAAAGCGGCCAAGGCAAAGAGAAGTCCAAAGTGAAAGATCTGCGTGGTTCGGAAAGTTTGGATTTGCCGCTTGAAGTCCGAGAGTGAGATGTGAACTGCGCCCATTCCAACATGAGTTCCATCTGATCGAGCTATACAGACATTGACTGTAGTTGTAGCCTGCCAGGTCTTTCTCACGGAGAACGCTATAGTTGAATTGATGGGCTTGCTTCCCTCCAGGTGATATGTCGTGCCTTCTACCGTAAGGAGCTTCAGGTGATATAAAATGGCTGATGTTTCTGCCCTTTCTTTCATGGGCGAGAAGAACTCGATTATCCCATTAGTAATTCGGAGAGTATATTTAGAAAGTGCGCGGCAAGACACTGTGCCTGTACATATGCCTTGGTATCTTGACCCTTCGAGATATTAGTATTATGAGAACTTTGCTCAATCTTCGAGGAATTGATCCTTCTCACCTGTCTGTTTACACAGCTCAATTGTAAGGACCATCTGCATGGAGCATGATGAGCTTTTGCCCATACTTTCGGCAAGTTTATAGTCCTTGGACTCCGGTCCCATGTGTATATGTCCAGACAAAACTTCTGTAAACTGCCAGCCTAACGTGCTTGGGGTATCTTTCAAGTTGTTTTGATAATAGTGATTCCCCTTCGGCATTTCAGGCTTGCTTTGTGCATTCAGGGGACTGTTTTCTGTCTCCAGATCAACCGATAGCCCGGCCTTCTTTGCGACCAAGCTGACAGATCGCTCTGCTAGGGCAGATATCGTCGCCAACGGATTCACACCTAATAATATGTTAAACCACACCAATGTCTAGGGGCTTTAATATAGCTGTACTTACCCAATGATGTTGGAATCATTGATGCATCACAGCATATGAGGCCATTATGAACTTCACTGCCCTGGCCAGTAAAGACTTCTCCAATGTGATTTGTAACACCACCCTGTCCAGTGCCATCACTGCTCATGTTGGCACCCCCTAGCAGATGCACAGTAACTTCCTCTCGGTGGCGCCCTACCTTGTAGATTAGCGATATTTCAAGTAGTTTGGGAGGATCACACCCGAAGTCGTACCATAAAAATACGTAAATCCCATCTGTGCTCCCGTGCGAGTAAATAGCCCATAGAACATCTCTTTGATTCTTTTGAAATTTTCAGACTCGCCTTCTTTTGGTGCTGATAGGCATATCTGATTGTTTTTCAGCGTCAATGTCATTTCATTGCTATCATGCGACATCACCAGATAAGTTGATGTTCGTTGAACAGCTCCACCGACTGCATAAGGTCCAAAAAGAAGAGACCTGAGCGAAGCAAGAATCTTCCCATTCTCATCTCTGATGTTCCAAAAGAATGACAAAGCTCGTGTTTTCAGGGTCTGCAAGAGGAGCATAGGATGAATTATTGGATTGAATGCCTCCGGGATACACCCATCTTGGATGACATATCCCGATAGGCTATTGGTGGTATTGGTCTCTCGGTTGTCAATCACACCGGTGATAGTTGGCCCAGGTAGAAACGTAGGGTCCAAAGATCGGCGAGCGATCCCGTTGATGCGAGTATTATCATTGTATCCTGTTTTTGTAAGTATCGATCAGACTTGCGTCGCTGTGATTCAAAAGCAGGCAATGGTCTTACCAAATAGCAATAGGTCCCCGTTCCCAGATAGGTTTCGACCAACCAGTGGAGACATTTGCAAGCCAAGGTCCCTTGACCGAAGCAATATCTCTGTTGTGCCCAAAGCACCTGCACCAAGGAAGCAAAATTCACGCTTTAAGGTGAAGTAGATAATCAGTTCAGATCCCAAGGTTCTTCAACACATCCGATATATTTATCACTCACAGATTTTACCCAGAAAAGTTGCTCCCTGAAATGATCTCCAAAAACCGCCCTGCCACTTCCGTGCCAGGCGAAGTGGATGATATAACCTCCTTCATTTGCCTTCTCCACGAATCGAACCTCGCAACCACAGAATACCTCAGCTCCCCAGTTCCAGGAATCTGCAAGATAAGTCGTAGCCACGGAATTTTTTGAGCCATCATTAAGACCCGTACACTCATGACCGGTTCTGCGATTTGCCTCCATTTGTACGCCCGCGTTGTTGCGGCCGCGGTGGAAAAACGTGGTGAGTGGTGCTCGACGAAAGTTGGCTGCCTGTCCCATGCATTTTGACTGCTCTTTCAAGTGCTTCAGTTTGCTCAAATTCGGAAACTCCTCGGGGTATGTAGATGGTTGCAACATATTTTCCGTGCGGGTGTAGTCTGTTTTCTCTGGTCAAGACCGCGTCTGCTTATAAAACGAAATAGAACCTACATTCATCAAGTGCAGTGGGCTCTTCTCTGATTTCAGGTGGCCATGAACTCGTTTCCAGGGTTGTTCGATCTGCCTTCAAGAAAACCCCGGCATTGATCAATGAAGACCCTCCGAGCCCTACAAAATATGCTGGTGTGAGATCTCTGGCTCAGGCTTACTATTATCTTCTGCTGCACATACCATGGGCTGAAAAGACATGTTGTCCATTGCCTAGAGTCAGCTGAAATAGCTTTGTGCGGTCTTGCGGGGATAGCCATTTCGTGATAAAGCTATTGTTTGCAGAGCTTCCTGAAACATTCATGTCTCCCAAGCACTGAGATAATGTATATGGGAATGACCCAGCTATATTTTGAATCAATGTTAACGTTCAAAGTCCAGAAATTTGACGAGAATGGGCAGATTCGTACATCTTCTTTCCCAGCCAAGCTCTAACACCGCGACAGTCTTTCCTGCGCGGGCCATTCGACTAGCTGCTATTCCAGCACCATATCCAGACCCTACAACCACAACATCATACTCTGGCTTCATGGATTCGAATGGGCGACTCAGCCTCGGATAATTGTCTGTCTTCTCGTGGGTGGATGACATTCTGTCGGCTGTGAAGGCCGTGGGTTGCATGTGATTGGTAGTAATTGGAGGGACAAAAGGAAGGGATCCCTCAGTCTTTATTGGTAAAGCGAGCCTGTAGTGATTTCAATAATTGAAAAGTGATAGACCTGGCACATAAGACCCCAGCACGCAGACACATGGCTCCTATTGTGTTGGACTCGGCTAGCCCTATCTGTGCTCTCCGTGTGGAAGTAAGGGCTAGAACCGGGCTATCCATGCAGGAAAAAAAGCTAGATAATACATAGAGCCCAGTCCATAGCCAAAAGCAGAACCCTAATTCTCTGAAGATAGGCTAAGCCAGTGATAAGTTCGACACGGCGGCTTGTCAGAGAACGTGCTAACCCCGGATTGGCAGGCAGATGTCAAATCAGTTAGCCGACGGTGTCTAGTGTGGTATGCGAGCGTGCAAATCTCGGTCGAAGCGCGCAATCGAGCTAGATCGAGTTAGGTCCAGTCATCATTACGAGTATCCAACACACCGTCACAATATAGTGCGTGGGCCTACTATTCCCATTGGACCATCCACGACCATCTCCACGGAACTTTTATTCTAAATTAGTATATCGATAATGCATGGATTTCACCAGTTTAACGGTGTTCAAATAGGCTCGTTTCTTCATTAAATGGGGACCAACTTCGTAAATTTATGGACATGAAAATGATTGACACATCCTCTAATCGTCGTCCAGATTGATCACCGCCTTTATAATATTCTTTTTGGGCGGAGCGCGAGGCACAGGCTTGATCTGTTTGAGATGACCTCTGCAACGGCCACAACGGTGACGAACCGGGTCCACGCTCTTTGAATGTCGCCCGACCTCGAAGGGGCATCCCAACCCTACACAAGCCCAAACGTACTTGTGATTGATCTCATAAGTATGTTTGGTTGTGACTTCCACTCGGCCTCCATAGACAGGGTGATCTTTCAATTCCTGTGTGCATCGAGCCCCCCACTGCTTGAAGCTGACTCCGTGCTGCGCCGCACCCTTGCCCCTATTTTCTGTGATGAGGATGTCGAGCAAATGACAATACTCGTGTGTTAGGGTACACAAGATCTTGTCCTCGGTGTCCAAGACTTTTTCCGACAGCTCAATGGTAGCGTTGTAACGTCGGCGCCCGGGATCCTCAACGCCGCCTTCTCTCGTGAACACTCTTTCGGACCGAACAGTTGCCCGGCCAGCGGTGTTTCTGAAATTTTTGGTCCATATGAGTTTGATGCCGCCAGTGTCTTTGGTCATACTGCTGACACGGCCGTCGAAGATACCATCCAAATGCTTGAGAAATTCTTCTGCAAATCCAATTTTGTTCTCGTTGAATTCGGCAACCTGTGCTCGAAGCTCACGTTTGCGTGCAGCCTCGGCTTTCTTCTGGGCTCTTATAGTGGTTGGGGGGGTGTCCTTGGCCTGCACCGTTGATGGTGTGCGCGGCATTGGGTGCTTGCGACCTGGCTGAAGATTCGAGGGCAAATCATCTTCGGAGTCCAATCTGAATTCAGGGATCAGCATGGGTCGTCGAAAGGCTTCGATGAAGATTCCTAGTTCGCAAGTGGCCTTAAGAACTTACATTGGCGTTGATATTTGGGGTTGGGGGGTATACTCCTCTTCGCTTGATAAATCAAGATCTTCCAGATGCTGGATAAGGTCGTCGGAGTCACGCAGCCGCGAATGAGGCGGCTGTTTTGAGTCATTATGGTACTCGGGGATGTCTATTTCATATCCACCACTCTCTCGCTTTGATCGGGGAAGGGGACGTGTTGTGCGGTCCTCTGGTGTTCCCGCCCTCGATAACTGTTCGAGTGTATTCGAGCGTTCTGGTTCTGCTGGCGGCGTGTGTGTCGTGCTTGTAGGCTCTGGTTCCGATGGCGGCTTTCTTCCGCGCATCAGTCTCTTGCGAGGAGACCTTACAGGGGAGGGTGGCGGAGAGGGCTCCTCCTCTGTGTCTGGTGTTTCATGGTCGGATTCTTCGTTTGAGCTGGGCTCTTCATTGTCACTGACAATAAAATCCTCTAGTGAGCCAATGCTGTCGTCATGGCCTTGATCGTCCGATTCCTCTTCTTGGTATTCATGCATTGGCTGTCTCATGTCCGCTCCTCTTGCTCTGTGTCTGGTTGGTGTTTGCGAGGCATTTCGTTGGGCGGATGGTTGTCTGGTTGGTGTTGAACCGGGTGTGCGGTATTCATCCGTGGAATGTTCCGGTGCATCGTTTTCCTTGTCGTACCCGGCGGTCCGCATGAAGGTCGGTCTGGGTCTCTGTCTTTTCGGTAAAAGTAGCGAGTTTACCCTTGCGATTCCTAGCGTTCGAGGTCGTGTCTGTTTTCCGGCGGGTTGAGTACCGAGTTCACTTTCCGATGTGGGCTCGTCGTCTGGTAATATGTTGAAGAGTGTGCTGGATCTCGCTAGTTGCCGTCGGCTTTGGTTTTGTGTTTTGGGTATATCATGCTTGGTTGGGGACTTTGTGGTGTTGGAGTATTGGCTGTCAGGATTGGATGTACACGGAGTGTCCTTGCTTCCCCTGTGAGGGGTGCCGTAGACCAGAGGATTGGCGGTATTCAGTCTGGCCATTTCTGCGTCCCAGCCTCAGATAAACCCACAGGGAAAACAGTAAATCTGCGAAGTAATGATGCTTTCGTCGATCGCTTGGGGTTCGAATAGAAAGTTTGATCGGAATCACTGAGCTGTCAACGGACGCGTTGGCACGGCAACGGAGGTTCGTACAACCCAACCTTGGAACCTCAGGTCACCTGAACTATATGCGAGTTCCAATTGAAATTTGTTGCGTCAAACTGGCTGGTTGCTTCATTGATGCAATTTATGTCCTCTCTTGTATACTGACTCTTGTTACGTCTCGATCGGCTTTGTCTATATATCTCTTCGTTCAAACCACATATTGCCTAAGTTGAGATAGACAGATGAGAAACTCGGGTTTTAGACATCAATGTACCACTATAGAATCTTCACACATTTTACTATTCTATGTTTTCCTACTTGTTAAGTCCACGGGTGCTTCGCTCTTCCCCTTACCTACTCATGCCCAGTGGTCATTGGGTCAGGTTTCCAGCGTCCTCGGCTATCCACGTCCGTTATATACATCCGGAATGTAGCCAGAAGGAATATACTGGCATGCTAGAGCCTCGAAACTTTGAAGATGAAATTCTCAAGTGGTCAGGTTCATAGATTGTATAAGAACAAAGCTGATATGATAGAGATACTACATGGATTGTGCCCAGGTGAGGTGCAGGCAGCGCAGTTAGAATTAGGCTCACTATCGAGGTGAATACTAGGCAAATCTGTCTCCAGGGCTATCAGACTCCAGGCCTTGCCAGCGAGATAGATTCCACCATCCTGAGATTCGGGTTTCGCTGTCCAATATAGCTATAGGGACGCACTACTGTAGTTACCCAGAACAAGTAAATCTATGTATTATTATACTCCTAAATACATGGTGTCACTTCTGAAACTTAATAGCAAGATCAATTTGAAGATGAGGAATATCACTGTGTGGCGCATGCACATTTGTGCTTCCAACGTATTCCGGACTCCAGGTTGGACATTCCAGGTTATGGAGCACAAAAGAAACTGTGCACAATGTGCTTGAACAATTATTGCACATGGGCAGATACACGCATCTATGCATGTCGGATCTCAAGCCTCCCAGGCTTCACCCGGACACTGCACTCTACGCGTACTTGTAACTGATTATGCACTCAAACATGAATATTGACACGACATCAAAAGGTGGGATTCTGATTGGCCCACAACGATAATGGAGATGGAGTCGGCCCCAGGTCCCGGGGCGACCGGGACACAGCCCCCCTGAGTCCTCGGACATGATTGGGACTGGAAGCTTCTCCTTCAACAAGCTCCCTATGGCTCGTGCGTACTTGAATTATTACACACGGAGTCGACGTGGATCGGTGGCGAGAAATGATTCCCATCTTTTCAAGGGGGTCGATGCAATGCCTAGTGGCAAGTAATTTCAGGGGTTGGGGCCAAATATAATCTAGGAAGAGCTTGTACGGGGCTTTGGGGCACGCCAATGGCAGCCATTGACGCGAGTAGTGGCTCTCCTATATTATTGGGTGCAGCACAAGCAAGCCACCAAATAAGTGATAAGGAGATCACTTGCTCACGGTGTACTTCTAACTCCGTATGTGGCAGGCTATCTCCATGAAACCTGGTGCCAAGATTGATTCCTAGCCACATTTCAGGACAATCGTTTTAGTGCATCGGTAATCAAGTATTAAAAACATTTGAAGGTGGCGGTTTATTACAGAGACATTGTTACGGAATCCATACAATAAATTTGCTACACTAGAATGCGCCTGCCGGCTAGTGATCGCTGGCTAGGCCCTTTCAAGCCTACTGTTCATCATGGACGGAGTAGACAGGTTATTTTTGGCATGCCATTAGCGATCGCTGTCGGTTTTTTGAGATGTCAGTAGCCCTATATAGCGTCACACGTCCCCTGATAATCTGGCGGGCTGCTGAGATCAATAGGGGGAACCCGTGGACCTTGGAAAGTCATAGAAAATCAGTAAATATTGATCTCAAGGTTATCTGGTGGTTTGGAAATTGGTAGCTGATGTATCGTTCCTGCACGATGCACCAACGGGCGTGAGGGTGAACAAGGTACGGAATCCATGCTGTAAGCCAAAATCCCATGCAGTTGGTGATAGAAGTACTGAGATACGCGCTCTGCTCTGTACTCTGTGCAGATTCTACGTATCCACCGGGTGCCACGACATACCCGGTCTAAGCATCATGTTTCCGCTACAGTGCATTCGCACGCCAGTGCGTAGGGTGGCTGGCCACTTCCAGGATTGGTCGAGGCTCTCAGAAGAACTTGGAAAAGAAGAAGAGAAAAGCAATCGGGATCCACTTGGTGCGTGGAATCAAACGAAATCCCGGGTTTAACGGTGGAGATCAATTTCGATTACTCCGTACTTGTACAAGATTACTAGCTTGTAAATATATACAGTATACTGTACAGTATTACTTGGTGCAATCAAATACAAGTAGTCATATATATTTGATTATTATAATTTCATATGCCTAGTAAATGTATGAGTATGAGCAAGCAATTATTGCCCAGAGTGGTTTTACTATATATATTTTCGATATGTTGATGTACGAACAGACAGAACTCTAATCCCGGACAGTGGTGAAATCCGGCAATGGATAAATATAGATAAAAATAAAACCACAAGTCACAAAGGTTTTTTTTATTTTCTCTTTTTTTACAATTAGCGAGTCTACAGCAGTGGAGGAGCTCGAACCAAGGCTAACACCACCGATTCAAGTTTTCCGTGGTGGTACTGATCCACCGTGCGATACACTCGCTCCTATCATGAATGGAGGGCTGGCCAGCTAATCCTGAATGCAGATTAGCTCAACGGCAGTGGAAAGTGTAATGTGATACACATTGAACCACAGGTACAATTTGAGACAGTATTGTGGCAAATCAGCCGTACGCTCAAACAGAGTTGATTAAAAGTCTGCGACGACTAAAGGAGAAAGGAGCATTGACGATCGTGGAGATAAGCATGGAATTGGCTACAACTAAGGACAATGTTCAAAGGGGACCCGAGTGGGCAAACGGGGGGAACTGTGGTTCATCTCGTTTGAGCGCCATGGATCAGCTCCAACGCTCTAGGGGAGATCTATTAATGTGAATCAACTCCGTAGCGAAAATCAAGAACCAAGACAAAAAAAAAAAAAAAAGACGATCAGGAGAAGTGTTACCAGTCACATTGGGAGGCAATGGATAAGCACGAGGAATGAGAAACAATACCCTCCCTGCATACCGACGTGGTCATAACAACGGAAGTCATTTTTGGATATAGGTATTCTGTGGGAAAAAAATACCCACATTATTTGTTACCTGATTTGACGGTGGAGCAAGTTTCAGGGGCCGTCGAGACTCCCTTGGATTCCGGTGGCCGAGGAAGACTATCATTGGAGGCTGGTGAGTGAACTTCGGGGAAACACAAGCGTAAATACAGTCGGACAATAACGGTAATTCCAATGTCAACGAACGGTAGGAAGAGAGACATTCATGTATGATCTATGCAGGCTGGAAGTCAAACAGAGTACCTGCGTATTACTGTAAATGAGTGGGTAGCGGGTACCTGCTGTAGATAGGGGTTGGCCATACTGGGCAGAGGTATCTGGTACCCGGAACTCTGACACGTACCCTTCAGCGTATGGTGACGGTAAATTAGACAAGTGAGCCCCCCCCCGAATCCCAAAATAACACCAAGCATTTTCTTGTCTTTCCTCTCCAACCCCCTTCCATTCGCTTTTTGTTTCCAACCATCCTTCCTTTCCTTTTTTTGCTACCTTCCGTTGTTGCCTTTTTTGACGATTGGAGGGAGAGGTTGCTTCTTTGCTATAATCCCCATTGCTCCTTCCTTTGACGGGATTGCATTCGTTACTTTGAGGCCCGACAATTAGACACGCGCATCCGGGAATCAGCGCATCACTCCCTGTGCCTATGCTGCATTAATTCAACATCTCATCACATTTACTTTGAATGGTCGCGGTTGAGGTGAGATTCTGGACGACTGAAGCCTACATCTTTGTGGAGGCATCCGATGGAACAGTGGGACTAATTTTGACTAGAGCGTTCAGCTTTGAACCGATCGCGACTCGCCCGTCATGTCAGGCTACGCTGGCGGAGGCCACTATGACGATGGCTATGCCAATCAAGGTCATGGTGACTCCTACTACCAGGACGAACATGCCCAAGGAGGGTATTACGATAATCAAGCATATGGCGATGGTTACTACGACCAGGGGTAGGAAACCCGACCCAAACATTCCCAGGAAGTTCGCAAGGCTGACAGAGACTACAGCCATGGATACTATGGAGAGGGCCAAGGTGCTGAAGGGGGTCATCCCGCCGAAGGTGCCGCTCACGGTCAAGCTCAAGGTCAAGGCTACGCCGATGGAGGATATTACGAGTCCGGTCACCAAGACTACGGTGATCAGTACTACGACCAGGGTCATGGAGAATACCCACGGGGTCGACGTGGTGATTCCGAGGAGGACTCCGAGACTTTCAGCGACTTCACAATGAGATCAGAGACCGCTCGCGCTGCGGACATGGATTACTACGGACGTGGAGACGAACGATACAACAGTTACACCGACAGCCAATACGGCGGCCGTGGTGGCTACGGCTACCGTCCTCCTTCCTCTCAGATCTCGTACGGTGCCAACCGATCATCCGGTGCCTCGACCCCTGTCTACGGCACGGAATACGGAAACGCGCTCCCCGCCGGTCAGCGCTCGCGTGAACCATACCCAGCGTGGTCCTCCGATGCCCAGATCCCTCTCTCGAAAGAGGAGGTGGAAGACATCTTCTTGGACCTGGTCAACAAGTTCGGTTTCCAGCGCGACAGCATGCGCAACATGTACGACCACATGATGACCATGTTGGATTCTCGCGCTTCGCGTATGACTCCCAACCAGGCTCTTCTGTCCATTCACGCCGATTACATTGGTGGTCACAACGCCAATTACCGCCGATGGTACTTTGCTGCTCATCTCGACCTTGACGATGCGGTTGGTTTCGCCAACATGAAGCTCGGAAAGGCGGATCGCAAGACCCGTAAGGCTCGCAAGGCTGCTGCAAAGGCAGCCAAGCAGAACCCCGAGAACGAGGAGGAGACACTTGAGGCTTTGGAAGGCGACAACAGCTTGGAAGCTGCGGAATACCGATGGAAGTCGCGTATGAACCGCATGTCTCAGCACGACCGGGCTCGTCAAATTGCCCTCTACCTGCTCATTTGGGGTGAGGCAAACCAAGTTCGCTTCCTTCCGGAGTGTCTTTGCTTCATTTTCAAGTGTGCCGACGACTACTACAGTTCCCCCGAGTGCCAAGCTCGCGTGGAGCCGGTCGAGGAATTCACTTACTTGAACGAAATTGTGACCCCTCTCTACCAGTACTGCCGTGACCAGGGATACGAGATCATGGACGGCAAGTACGTGCGCCGCGAGAATGATCACAACAAGATCATTGGTTACGATGACATGAACCAGCTCTTCTGGTACCCCGAGGGTATTGAACGCATCAGTTTCGAGGACAAGACTCGTCTGGTCGATGTGCCCATCGCCGAGAGATGGCCCAAGCTGAAGGATGTGGTCTGGACCAAGGCCTTCTTCAAAACATACAAGGAGACTCGTTCATGGTTCCACATGATCACGAACTTCAACCGTATTTGGGTCATCCACTTGGGTTCTTTCTGGTTCTTCACTGCTTATAACGCCCCGACTCTGTACACAATCAACTACCAGCAACAGGTCGACAACAAACCAGACAGCCCCAAGTACCTTGCTGCTGTCGGTTTCGGTGGTGCTCTCGTCTCTTTCATTCAAATCATGGCTACCATTTTCGAATGGGTTTACGTTCCCCGTGGTTGGGCTGGTGCTCAGCACCTGCGCAAGCGCTTCATGTTCCTCATCGGTGTCTTCATCATCAACCTTGCACCCGGCGTTGTGATTTTCAGCATTTTGCCCACAATTGGCTTAAGCAAGAGTCTCGAACATGGTGTTGGTCTCGCTCTCGGTATCGTGCACTTCGTCCTTGCAGTGTTGACCGCTGTGTTCTTCGCGGTTCAACCACTCGGCGCTCTGTTCGGAAACTACATGAAGAAGAACGGACGCAAGTACGTCGCTAGTCAGACATTCACTGCCAGTTTCCCCCGTCTGGCGGGCAACGACATGTGGATGTCTTACGGTCTCTGGGTTTGCGTTTTCGGTGCCAAGTTGGCTGAGTCCTACTTCTTCTTGACTCTGTCCTTCAAGGATCCCATTCGCATTCTTTCACCGATGCAAATCCACCAATGCACTGGTGCGAAGTACATCGGCAACGCAGTCTGCCACAGACAGCCCCAGATCTTGCTGGGTCTGATGGCCTTCATGGATCTGACACTCTTCTTCTTGGATAGTTACCTCTGGTACATTATTTGCAACACTATCTTCTCTGTTGCGAGATCCTTCTACCTTGGTGTCTCGATTTGGTCTCCCTGGAGAAACATCTTCTCCCGTCTGCCCAAGCGTATCTACTCCAAGGTTCTTGCTACCACTGACATGGAAATCAAGTACAAGCCCAAGGTTCTCATCTCCCAGGTGTGGAACGCTATCATCATCTCTATGTACCGCGAGCACCTGCTTGCGATCGACCACGTCCAAAAGTTGCTTTACCATCAGGTTCCTTCCGAGCAAGAGGGCAAGCGCACTCTCCGTGCCCCTACCTTCTTCGTGTCCCAGGAAGATCAGTCCTTCAAGACTGAGTTCTTCCCGCAAGGCAGTGAGGCCGAGCGTCGTATTTCTTTCTTCGCCCAGTCTCTTTCCACTCCGATGCCAGAGCCTCTTCCCGTGGACAACATGCCAACCTTCACTGTTCTGATTCCCCACTACAGCGAGAAGATCCTCCTGTCTCTCCGTGAGATCATTCGTGAAGACGAGCCTTACTCCCGTGTTACTCTCCTGGAATATCTCAAGCAGCTGCACCCTCACGAGTGGGACTGCTTCGTTAAGGACACCAAGATTCTCGCTGACGAGACATCTCAATTCAACGGCGACTACGAGAAGCCAGAGAAGGATGTCGCCAAGAGCAAGATTGATGATCTTCCCTTCTACTGCATTGGTTTCAAGTCTGCTGCTCCTGAGTACACTCTTCGCACCAGAATTTGGGCTTCCCTTCGATCCCAGACCTTGTACAGAACCGTCTCTGGTTTCATGAACTACAGCCGTGCTATCAAGCTCCTCTACCGTGTTGAAAACCCCGAGGTCGTTCAAATGTTCGGAGGCAACTCCGAGAAGCTTGAGCGTGAGCTTGAGCGCATGGCCCGTCGCAAGTTCCGCATCTGTGTTTCCATGCAGCGTTATGCCAAGTTCAACAAGGATGAGCGTGAGAACACTGAGTTCTTGCTCCGTGCCTACCCCGATCTCCAGATTGCCTACCTCGATGAAGAGCCCCCAGTCAATGAGGGCGAAGAACCCCGCCTGTACTCCGCGCTGATTGACGGTCACTGTGAACTCATCGAGAACAACATGCGCAAGCCCAAGTTCCGCATCCAGCTTTCCGGTAACCCCATCCTGGGAGACGGAAAGTCCGACAACCAGAACCACGCCATCATCTTCTACCGCGGTGAATACATCCAGCTTATCGACGCCAACCAGGACAACTATCTCGAGGAGTGCTTGAAGATCCGCAGTGTTCTTGCCGAGTTCGAGGAATTGACCACCGACAACGTTTCCCCCTACACCCCCGGTGTCGCCTCCCCCGAAGAGAACCCCGTCGCCATTCTTGGTGCCCGTGAATACATTTTCTCTGAGAACGTTGGTGTCCTTGGTGACGTTGCTGCCTCCAAGGAACAGACATTCGGTACTCTTTTCGCTCGTACACTTTCCCAAGTCGGTGGTAAGCTCCACTACGGTCACCCTGATTTCCTGAACGCTACTTTCATGTGTACTCGTGGTGGTGTCTCCAAGGCTCAAAAGGGATTGCATCTGAACGAGGATATTTACGCTGGTATGAACGCTATCCTGCGTGGTGGTCGTATTAAGCACTGCGAGTACTACCAGTGTGGTAAGGGTCGTGATCTTGGTTTCGGATCCATTCTCAACTTCACTACCAAGATTGGTACCGGTATGGGTGAACAGATGCTCTCCCGAGAGTACTACTACCTCGGAACCCAGCTTCCTCTCGATCGTTTCCTCTCGTTCTACTACGCTCACCCTGGTTTCCATCTTAACAACATGTTCATTATGCTTTCAGTCCAGATGTTCATGATTGTGTTGATTAACCTCGGTGCCCTGAAGCACGAGACCATCATTTGCAAGTACAACTCCGACCTGCCTATTACCGATCCCCTCGTTCCCACACTCTGCGCCAACCTGACCCCCATTCTCGACTGGGTCAACCGTTGTGTTATCTCTATTTTCATTGTGTTCTTCATCTCGTGGGTGCCCCTGGCAGTCCAGGAGTTGACGGAGCGCGGAGTTTGGCGCATGGCTACTCGTCTGGCAAAGCACTTTGGTTCGCTCTCCTTCATGTTCGAGGTGTTCGTCTGTCAGATCTACGCCAACGCTGTGCACGCCAACTTGTCTTTCGGAGGTGCTCGTTACATTGGTACTGGACGTGGTTTCGCCACTGCTCGCATTCCCTTCGGTGTTCTTTACTCCCGATTTGCTAGCCCCTCCATTTACCTTGGTGCTCGTCTCCTGCTGATGCTATTGTTCTCCACCACCACGGTCTGGACACCTGCTCTGATCTGGTTCTGGGTGTCTCTGCTCGCACTTTGCATCTCGCCCTTCTTGTTCAACCCCCACCAATTTGCATGGAACGATTTCTTCATTGATTACCGTGACTACATCCGCTGGCTCTCGCGCGGTAACTCCCGCTCCCACGCTTCCTCATGGATCGGTTTCTGCCGTCTGTCACGTACCCGCATTACTGGATACAAGCGCAAGCTTCTTGGTGTTCCATCTGAGAAGGGTTCTGGCGATGTTCCCCGAGCTCGTATCACGAACATCTTCTTCAGTGAGATCATCTCGCCTCTGCTCGGTGTTGGCGCTACATTGATCCCATACCTTTACATCAACTCCCGCACCATGTTCTCTGATGACAACAAGTGGGCCGCCAACCCCATCGCTCGTGTTGCCATTGTTGCATTCGCCCCTGTGGGTATCAACGCTGGTGTCGCTGGTATGTTCTTCGGTATGGCTTGTTGTATGGGTCCCCTCTTCGGCATGTGCTGCAAGAAGTTCGGCGCTGTTCTCGCCGCCATTGCCCATGCTATCGCCGTCATTGCATTCCTAATTTTCTTCCTGGCCATGTTCGTGCTCGAATCCCTTAACTGGGCTCGCACCATCTCTGGTATGATCGCCGCCATGGCTCTCCAGCGCTTCATCTACAAGTTGATCATTTCTCTCGCATTGACCCGTGAGTTCAAGAACGACCAATCCAACATCGCTTGGTGGACTGGAAAATGGTACAACATGGGATGGCACTCTCTCTCTCAGCCTGGACGTGAGTTCTTGTGTAAGATCACTGAGCTCGGCTACTTCGCGACCGACTTCTTCTTGGGTCACATCTTGCTCTTTGCCATGCTCCCAGCACTCGCCATTCCTTATGTTGATAAGTTCCACTCGGTAATCCTGTTCTGGCTGCGCCCCAGGTTAGTAACCCTCATTATGATTCCCACCTGAACCACGCTAACTTCATTATCAGCCGGCAAATCCGCCCTCCCATCTACTCCCTCAAGCAGTCTAAGTTGCGCAAGAGACGTGTTGTCCGCTTCGCCATTCTCTACTTCACGATTCTTGTCATCTTCGTTGTGATCATCGCTGCTCCTGTTGTTCTCCGCAACACTAAACTCCTTGACTCGTTCCTCAAGGACAGCCTGTGGACCGCCATCGGTGTTCCAAACACCAGCACGATCGGTCTTCTCCAGCCCCTTGACCACGGACTCAACGATACTGTCGAGTGGCACACTGGATCCAACCTTCCTGGAGGCTATTCATCCGCCTCCGCCCCTACCCCCGCCGCAGGTACCGACAGATGGTACATCTAAGGCGTTCGCGATATGACATTGGAATGGTTTGTACAAACTCGTGTTTCTTAAAATTCGCTGCATTTTCTGAACTCACCGGCGCACACGTTGATCTTAATGAATGGCTGCTTTCAATTATCTTTTGTCCAATGACGCTTGTATGAAGGGCCTTGTCATTCCGGGGGTTTACCTTCGTTTCCAGCTTTCTTTGCTTGTTTTATTTACACTTCAATCGGAATTAAATTGCATTGCTTTTGTGAACATCTCTTTTCTTCGTAGTATACTCGGACTTCTTGAATAAAAAGGACTTTGTACTTGTCATCCTGAACATGCAACTGCACATCGCTCCTCGCATCAGATCACGTGACACGGAGATTCCAGCACCCCGAGTCCCCCGTTTCACCAATCTTACCTGCCTAGCGCCCTATTACGACCTAAATCGCAGCCATCCTCAATTCACCTAGTACCGGCACCCTTCCGACTCACTGCTGCACGTTGCGAGCGCCGCCGAACCCCTGCAATGGATCTCCAGGAGACCCAGCGTCTCCTTTCCGTCTACCTGCATGAACTTGCGGACCTGTTCCACCGCGTGCCTGGATCGGCGATCTTCCTCCGCTATGTCAAATCCAGCTACCAAGATGACCCAATTCGTTCTGCGGTCGAGCTCTTTCTGTTCCTATTCGCCGTGCGATACCTGCTAGCCCCGAAATACTCGACCAAGCCCGGCGTCGTGCCACTCACAGAAGATGAGATTGACGATTTGGTGGATGAATGGACCCCTGAGCCTCTCGTGGGGAAACCTACCAGCCTGGAAGAGATGGAAGTCGAAAAGCGCGCAGTCATCGTTGGGTAACGTCCTCCCCTCCACACTATCTTCGGCCTGCGCGGGCCTTTTTTGCCTTTACTAACGGCTTATGCCTAAATGTTCAGCCCCGTAGGCCCCAAGTCGAAGCTTGCCAATGGACGCACCGTCATGAACCTCGGATCTTTCAATTTCTACAACTTCAACACCAACGAGTCGCTGAAGGAACAGGCAATCCAGACACTGCGCACATATGGTGTCGGTCCCTGTGGTCCTCGTGGCTTCTACGGTAGCCAGGATGTTCATATGAAGACTGAAGATGATGTGTCGGCTTTCTTGGGTACTGCGGCTTGTATCATCTATTCCCAGGCGTTCTCCACGATCTCAAGTGTTATCCCTGCTTTCTCGAAGCGTGGAGACATCATCGTTGCGGATAAGGGTGTCAGTTTTGCAATTCGCAAGGGTATCCAGATTTCTCGCAGCAGAGTTCACTGGTATGAGCACAACGACATGGAGGATCTGGAACGAGTTCTCGCAAAGGTCACCAAGGAGCAGGCTCGGAAACCCCTGACTCGCCGATTCATCATCACAGAGGGACTCTTCGAGTCATACGGTGACATGGCAGACCTGCCCAAGATTGTATGTCACATACCCCCGTCTGATCCTCAAGTTAAACTAACAACCATCGCAGATCGAGTTGAGGCTGAAGTACAAGTTCCGTCTCATCCTGGACGAGACCTGGTCCTTCGGAGTTTTGGGTCGCACAGGCCGTGGTATCACTGAGCACCAAAACGTCGATGCGGCTGAGGTCGATATGATCGTGGGATCGCTGGCTGGACCCCTTGTTGCTGGCGGCGGCTTCTGCGCTGGCTCGGAAGAGATCGTTCACCACCAGCGTATCTCAGCTGCTGCCTACACTTTCTCCGCCGCGCTTCCCGCTTTGCTCTCAACCACTGCGAGTGCCACAATTAAGATCCTCCAGGACAACCCCGAGACTGTGTCCCAGCTTCGCGAATTCTCCACTGCTATGCGCGCTCAATTAGATCCCCGCAGTGACTGGGTCTACTGCACAAATGCCCCCGAGAACCCTATTCACATCTTGGTCATCAAGCCCGAGGTTGTTGCCGCCAAGAGGTTAACACCGACTGACCAGCAGTTCTTGCTTCAGGATGTCGTTGATGAGGTATGTGATTTCCTTTTTCTCGGGTAAAAATTCTCTTTTCTGATCTTAATCTAATTTGTTGGCAGTGCCTCGCCAATGGCGTTCTTATCACACGGTTGAAGACTCTTGAGGACAACTTTGAGCCCAAGCAGGTCCTGTTCCCCGCCCTCAAGGTGTGCGTCACAACCGGCCTCACCAAAAAAGAAATCGAAAAGGCGGGTACCATCATCCGTCACGCCATCACAAAGGTGATGAGCAAGAGGAAGTAAAGGTTGTGTTCTGTCCGTCTCTTCGCTTCTGAACTCGACCAGAACATCTGATGACCACTCACGCTCCATGACCTCGATTTCTCTCGATTTCATCCTCCCCAGTCGACCTACGCCCTAATGCCCTTCAATCCCTGTATTGTTAACTCTGTCGATATACATTCTTATTGCATGCCTTGTACAGGGCCGCCCTTTTCTCTTTCTTGGCGGGCCCATGCTTCCCTGTGCATGGTTCTATTTTGTTTAATACTTATCCTTTTCTCCTTGGCTCTCTGCTCCAAGGGTGTGTTTATTTGCATACATTATTACAAATGCCGAGACAAGTTTTCAGCTGATGTTTTTTTTTCCCTCCTTACAATAAGCCTTGGGACTTCGGCTCTGTCGATGGATTCCGAGGTTCAACGACCTGGACGCCAGTTCATTAGGGCTCGGACTTCGAGTCTCGCCATGGTCCCTTGGATCCCCTCTGCACTGTACACACAAGTTCCACCACAGGCCTTCTAGTACTTCATTGCTAGGTAGGGCATTCCATCCCACATTCAAACGACTGCCCTGTTTTCGCGAGCGACAGGGAGGAATGTTCACCCTTTCTATTAGGTCCCCCATCACTAGAGGCATTCTCGGTCCAATCCCGAGTGGAGTTCCATGCCAATGATACCTTAGAGTCTAGGTCTATGCGAGTATTCTTTTCTCCGAACGCCAACCCACGATCCCAGGGGTTTTACCCGGACCAAGGGGCTGCTCAAAACTTGGCAGATCCCAGATCTCATTCCACATGTAGACCCCAGATGGAGGCGTTGTGTTGGTCGTCCCTTGCTTTCGAATGCTCCACTTCTACAGTCTGTGTACTTCGCCATTGATATAACGGGCTGATCGGCACTATGCTTGGTGGACGCTTTCACAAAAGGAGGAAAGTTGTATGATCGGCACTGATTGACTCTAGGGCATCTCGTTCGCTGGATTGAAAGTGACTGTCTTTGAGAGTGCTCGATTGAAATATGAAAAGACTTGCTCAGGCGCTCGTGGGGCTGCTACTTGCATGTGGTGTCTGCGCCGACGCTTCAGGTGAGACAACCGACAGAGCCAAATGGAACAACACACTCATTGTTCATAACAGAGGCCCAATGCCTAAATGGTCTAACTCAACAACCTTCGGCCAAAGAAGTAGTAGTCTGGGTCAATGAAGATGGCGAGCCAATTGACCCGAGTATCGCGAATAGCCATGCGTCAATTGCATCCCCAGTGAGTGAAACCACCTGCTGTCAATGCGAACTGTTACTGATACCGAGTTCATAGCCGGCCGCACAGGCTCCATCTCAACAGAGCTCGGCGTCTGGATCAGACACAGATGGCGCTCGCGTATCGACCACCACAACATCCAAGGATGCTAACGACATGAACGACCGTGCTGTTCCACTCGTTGATAAACCTCATGGGATACCACC
>QAGG01000242.1:0-22783 GCA_003138045.1 Penicillium sp. MA 6036
GGGGATGAGCTTAGTAAGATCGTTGGGAGCCTTAGGATCATCAGGCAGAGGGGGGTGCTGAAAATTCCTCGGGCGCACTGTAAAATTGCGACCCTCATTTGTTGACACCCCCCTCAGCAGCCACCGTATGCCTGAGAACGCGACGTTGGGTGCGTTCTTCTTTTCTCACTTCCACCTCACTTGATAAGGTGCTGTATGTTCGTGAGTCCGAGAGCGCGTATGAATCTGCTGTGATTTGAGCAGGTAAGAGCTTCGTGAGTCCGTCCGCGGCCATATCTTTGGTGGGAACCCAGCGGATAACGATTTCTCCGGCTTGGACGGTCTGCCATAGCCAGTGATGGTGAATATCAACGTGGCGAAGCTTGATACTGATTTGACGCGTCTCCTTGGTGAGAAGGCCGACGGTCTGGGCGTTATCGCACTGAATTTCCATCGCTTTTGGGTCCTGGTATTCAAGGTTGACCGCGGCGAGTAGACGTTTCCACCAAAGAGCCGATTTCGCTGCCCCAGATAGGGCTAGCAGCTCTGCTTCTGTGGTAGAAGTCGTCACAGTCTTTTGCTTTCCAGCTTTCCAATCGACTGCCCCGCCGAACAGCTTGCAGAGGTATCCTGCCGAGCTCTTGCGGTCCTTGTGGTCGCCGAATGATGCGTCGGTAGCGAATTGGAGGGCAGGCTCGGGGTCATGCATGGGATGGTACTCGAGGGCGAAGTAACGAGTGGAGTCGTAGATAACAGATGAGCCGGTCAACTGCTTCGAGGTGTTGAGGTCCGGGATTGGTGAGGGATTCGGCCAAGTGGCTCATAGACTTCGCAGCATCTGGGCGGGTGATGATGGTCCCATAGAGGACAGATCCAACCTTCTGTTGGAATTCGTGGATCTACGCTGCTGTAGCTTCGCCAGTGAATGATGTGAGACGTTCCACGGGTAATGGTGCGAGGTATTTCCGACCGCTTGAGAGATGGTAGCGAGCAGCTACTGATGTAAAGTAACTGCCGTTGAAATATCACCGTATTAGGTGGCAGGTCTCTCTAAGGTAGACCTAGTAGAAGCAATTCTTGGACACGATCGAAGAACGTACTGGCACTTTCGTTGAAGGCTTCTTCAACAACCACCGACTTGAACAACCACCGACTTCCGCTTTCTTTATTGATGTGCTTTTTGTTTAAACGTTCTCACTTGAACGCTTGAGTTTAAACATGCGTTGTTTCAACGTGCTTTGATTTAACGTTCTCACTTAGACGTTCTCACTTAACGGTTTTCATTTAAACGTTCTCACTTAAACGCTTGTGTTCATCCGTACTTTGTTTAATCGTCCTCACTTGATCGTCCTCATTTAAACGTTCCCACAACAACGCTTGTGCTTAAACGTGTTTAAACGTGGTCTGATTTAACGTTCTCACTTGACCGTTCTCACTCAAATGTGCTCACTTAAACGTGCTTCGTTTGTTTAAACGTTCTCACATAACCGCTTGTGTTCAAACTTACTTTGTTCAAACGCTTCCCTCGTTCTCAGCTATCCTTTCGTACTACACGCTCCGCTTTTTTAAAACGCTGTCGTCATCAACTCACTCTTTCTTTTCAGTCTTTATAAGATTCTTTCTCATGCACACCAAGCGCCCTCACTATCAACGCTACTGTTGTAATTGTCCTCCTCAATCCAACGCCCGTTATCGTTAGACCTTCAAGATAAGACCGTTTGACACCTCCGACTTCAACACCCTGGCTTTAACAGATTACCTACCGCTGCCTGAGTCGCTGTGGGAGATCATAGGTTACTGTTCAATTTTGTCCAGACTCAGTATGACGATCTTCAACAATCTAATCATAATCAACCAAAGATTACAGTTCCCCTCGTCTGAATGTTGTGGGCTCAGCCCTCGAAAGCAAGTCTTACGGAAGCTTCAATCTGAACGGTTCAATTCGCTAACCAGTCCGCATTTTTCTACCACTTCAATCTACCATCTTGACTAGAGCAGTAGCTGTACACGAAGAAAAAATAAAACAACGAAAGGCTCTGGTCTTACAGTATGATAGCCATGCAATCTCTCCTGTCTATGCACACTGCAGAAATGGCGAAGGAGCCTATCTCACTGCTGTCTCCTTTGATCGGTGAGAGGCGTCGCATTCCGAGATGTCAATTCCACCTCCAACTTGTTGACTTGTTTTTCAAATCCCCATGCCCGTTTTTCGGCCGCCTGAAGGCAGTAATCATGGTATTGGAGGTTTAGATGCTAAAGTGATGTGGAATGGCATACTGTAATGGTAAGGGAATCGTAGCATTTATATGCCCCGATGAAAGGAGTATACATGACGTGACGTGGCGGGGTCTTGTGCGCCATCCCTGTAAGCAACGATTCCAGGAACCAAGCAAAGGACCCCGGGGCTAAACATCTGTTCCTGGGAGCCTTAGGCGTGTGTTTCAGCCTCCGGTACTCCGGGAAGCGCTGTGAGGGATATACACGAAGCGCACAAGTACAAGGATTTTCCGAATTTCTCTATTTCAATGAAGATTTGATCGGTTCACTGTATGTGATATACTCTCCGGCTTCCAGGAGCCTATAGGCACGTTAAATTTGAAAACAAAACCCATCGCGCGTTTTAATTGGAACTATGGAGCGGATCACGCCTCCTGGGAGTTTGTATTCATAGATCGCCGGGCCCACTGGTTTTATTGACATCAGCACAATATATGAGGCTTTTTTACAGATCAGTCCTTGCCAGACTCCCGCCTATAAATACATTGATGATATTGACCGTCCCGTTGCAGAAATATCCCATAGAATCACCGTAGAAGTTCAGGTATGGAGTTCATGTGTATAAGAAAACTACTTGCTAACCAGCCAAAAGCAGATATCACTGTCTCTAACGCCTGAGTCTAGCCAATCAAACTGTTCAAATTGTGCCCCAGAACAAGGACTCATGGCCAATCCCTTGCCTTGGGATGATAGGTCCAAGGAACCAGGCTCGGCCTCCAACCCTATCCTTATCGATATCACCGACACCTCTTGCAGGCAGAACACGCCAGAACAGGATGATTCTGATGGAGAGACCGTGCGCTTGATTACCCCAGAATTCTATGAAAATCTGAGTGATGGAGGCCCGCCCGCTCCACTAAAGGGACCGGCACTCACGGATTCTACTCCTGTTGTGACGCCATCCAGAGTGCTAAATGGCCGGACATTCGAATTTACTCATTCCTCGGAACTCAAATCGAGAGACTGTAGCCATCTGGAAAGGAAAAAGAAGGAACTCATTGAGACTTCCAAAGGTAAGCAAATACCGTGGATTTAAAATGGTTGAAGTTTCCTTGAACTATCATTTACTAACAGGCTTACCATAGAAGCTTCAGAAAAGAAAGATCAAAGCCTCACCTCCCTAGGACAGCCTCTTATGGCGTACTCTGGACACCCTGGCCTCTCGAGACCCGGCCAGAGTGGTGCGTTGGGACCATCGATCAATACTAGCCATACCGTGAACGACAATTCACCTCCGTCCTATCGACAAGGCTCCGTTAGAATCAAAAGAAAACCTGGGGAAGAGCCTAATCCTAGAACCAGACGATCAAAGCGCCTCATGAGGAGAAAAGATGAGTAGAAGAGCGGTGTATGTGTCAGTGGTTGATTACCACTAGAGCCCGTTTCGGTTTGGATCTACAGAAGAGGAGCTTACTAAGAAGCAAGCCCCTTAGTCTGAGGATGTATGGATGTACATATGGAGAAGAACAGCTGTTTAGTGATAATTGTGTTGGAGCACCTGTTTTGATGGTATTGTTCTGTCATCCTGATACACACTACTCATGCATTAGGGTTAGACCTGTATCTATATTACTGGATTGTGACCCACACAACTCCACAATACAGTAGATTTCGAAAACGGATTCCCCTGTGGACACTAGCACATTGTTTCTCGGCCTGTACCCGAAACCACCCTAATCTGTATTCGGCTAAAGCGAAAATAATTATGTCCTAAGAATAGAATGGCTATAAATTTCAGAACCGTTTCATTACGTATTATATTGTATATTACATGAAACACCTATACACTGCCCCTCTATGCCTAACATTCCCTTCTTTTGCAGCACCACCTTTTGAGTGGAATCATATGCACAACATGCGACCGAATCTACCTATGTCAAAGCTATATTTTATTCATGATATGATACACAGTCATTCACTCACAACGTCTCAAATGGCTGACGTAGCTGAGTGTAGCGAAAAGACGGTCAAAAATACTCGCAGAAACCTGCGACTGTTTGGACAAGTTCATGCCCCCTCAACTCGTATCGGTCGGAGACGAAGCATAATACCACCTATGTTAGAAGCGCTCTGTGACCATCTGCTAGAAAAACCAGGCTTGTACCTCGAAGAGATGGTTATCTTTCTGTGGGATGAATCCAGATGCTAGCGTCAACCTCTAGCATTAGGAGGGCCCTCGTATCCAATGGGTGGTCTAAAAAGACTGCTCGGCAGAGTGCGAAAGAGCAGAACGCCGAGCTACGAGAAATATATCTTCATAACCTCTCTGACTTTGAGTCATACAATCTTATTTATGTTGATGAACCTGGATGCGATAAGCGCATTGGGTTCCGACGAACAGGTTGGTCACCACTCGGTGTAGCACCTCAGCAAGTGTCTCAGTTCCACCGTGACGAGCGCTATCAAATTTTGCCTGCGTATGCCCAAGATGGTATTTTGATGAGTCGAGTCTTTCGCGGCTCGACGGATGCCGCTGTGTTTGAAGATTTCGTTGATGAGCTCCTTCATCATTGCGGGAGATGGCCAGAGCCGAAGTCTGTTCTGGTCATGGATAATGCATCGTTTCACCACTCCGAGCGGATTTTGCAGATGTGTGCTAATGCGGGAGTTAAACTGGTTTATTTGCCTCCGTATTCGCCAGACCTAAACCCGATTGAAGAGTTTTTTGCTGAACTCAAAGGCTTTATACGACGCAATTGGTGCTACTACGCAGAAGATCCAGACCGAGAATTCGCCTTCTTTCTCGAACGGTGTATCAATCAGGTTGGGGCAAAGAGAAACAGTGCTAGGGGCCATTTTCGGCACGCAGGCCTTAGTGTTGAGAATTCAGATGATTGCAATTCTCCTTCGGATGACACCATACAGTAACATGAAGCGATCGATCCTACATTCAAACCCATCTCATTATCATAATCTGCCTTTGGCCGCCCGAGCGGACCAGTACGGGTGCCACATAGACCAACAACGTAGGCCACGTGACCCGTAATGAGCGATTTGGATCTCGGAAGTACTCTGTGGTTCCATTACGTAACGATTTCTTCACTAAGCAGCTTATGTGGCAAAAGCTAGCTATTCACATGGATTAGCAATTCTATTAGGCACTACTAGAATTTTATGGAATATTCCGCTAGGAGGATAGAGCAAGTATCCCCTTCTCCCAGGCCCTTCTTTATGAAGGGATTAGGAAGTAGAGGAAAGAGAAAAGCCAAAAATGATTGAGTATTACATACAAAATCCAAGAAAAGAAACCCGCCCTGATGCATGTCCTAGAGCGAGTACATTGCCGTTTATCTCGAAACTGCTAGGTCTAGACTCGATAGGAAGCCACAGGGCCCTTTTGCCATTCAATGCTATCCACTGGCGGTGCTCAATAGAGATGCTTGGAACCGCGTGAGATGGATGGGGCGTAAAGGAGAAGGCCACTGAATCAACCGCTGCCCAATCTGAATGGCCTTCGAGGGTCTGGGTGAGCGCGCCCGTGGCTGAGTCCCAGAGCCGCACTGTCTTATCATCAGAGCCGGACGCTAGCAGGCGGCCGTCGGGCGAGAAGGCCACTGATATAACCGCTCTTGAATGACCTTCGAGGGTCTGGGTGAGCGCGCCCGTCGCTGGGTCCCAGAGCCGCACTGTCTTATCCCCAGAGCCAGACGCTAGCAGGCGGCCGTCGGGCGAGAAGGCCACTGAAAAAGCCGGTTCTGAATGGCCTTCGAGGGTCTGGGTGAGCGTGCTCCATCCTTCCTCAACTTGTGGTAACTGACATATCCAAGTGGGAAGCGACTGTTTGAACTCTCTGCGTATTAAACCCGTTCGGGGTGCAAATACAAGTCCTGCGCAATAAACTTGAAGAGGGGCCTGATCAACTATCTGGCGATTTTTCAGAATAAAGCGCTTTGCATCGTGAACGAAATCTGAAATCAGAGAAGAGTCGTTACCCTCAATCTGTCAGTGCATATCATCTATGATTATCTTCGGAACTTACCGATATGGCCGTTTGGAGCAGATCAAGAATACCTGATACTGCTGACGTAAGGCGCAGTAGGCTCATTGCTTCCACCCAGTGCAAAAAGTGCACCTGGAGAAATCGATAAACATTGTGCATCATGCTAGGCAAGTCCGTGCATTGTACCAGATGATGCGCCCAGTATCGACAGGCGTATTTCAGTTCGGGAGGTATATAATGCTGAATCGAATCATTGCTAATTTCATTCCATTGTATGCCTTCGCTTGGCAGTTTGCAGATGTTTTTCTCTAGGCTGTCCTGCATGATCTGACGGCATCGTTCTGCAAGACGGTGGTTTGCGTACTTTCCATTGATCCAGAATTTGTTTTCGTCTTCGCGGTGATCCAAGAGAAAATCTCGGAATGACAGATGGAGGATCCTGACTGGTGTGTCGAAATTGTCTGGTACAGTGAGCACCGAGTGGAGCTGGTCTAATCGACATTTGACATCATCTGACTCTTTGTGTATTAGGTGGCTAAGGGAATTGATCGAGAGCGGAGTGGCAAGAATAATGATCACCCCGACTATCTCCTTGAACTCTTCGAGTAATTTCCGTGACTCTGTTTCATTTTGGCCAGTGAGAAGTTGCTTTAGCACGGGAACGTAGGTGCTGTCCATCTTAGACACATAGGTTGATTGGTCTGTCAATATCGCCTCAAGTCGCTTTTGAGGGTTCCATTTTACATCACTGATAAAACGACATATGGTAGCAGCTGCAATGAACAAAGGGACGGCCCTATCAACCAATATCTTGGTAGCTGCGGCTCCCGGCCAGTCTGGTGGAAATGAGCGCCTCTGTTTAAGGCTTAGGAACTGATCCTCAAAATACAAGGATATGTCATGCTCTATCACTGGCTTTTCGATCTCATGGAGGACCAAATCCTGGTGGGCATCGGTGATCCCTTCGAAACCCAGCCTGATCGGCAACTCAGGTCTGCTTGTCAATAAAAACCGTAGTTGCACAGAAGTTGACTTTCGAACTTGTGGCAAGAGCCGGAGAATAATCCCTATCTCATCTTCTGAATCGCATTCATCTAGAGCATCAATCACGATCACTCTTCTTTCGGTCCCTTCGCGTTGCTCAATATCGAACAGTGGATCCAGTAGAAGCTTTTCAAATTGTTCTCTCAACACCTTTTCCGAAATATTAGGGTCATCGCCAATTGCCTTTTGAACTCGAGGCAGCATTTGAGGTATTCTGTGGACCATTTGCTCGGTCAATGTTGGGAAAAGTTTTTTTGCTGTTCCTCTGTCCTCTTCACCTCTCCGAAAGAAGAAGCTGGCCCCGAGAAGCTGCTGCTCTTGAAGACGGCTTGCAACTGTTTGGGAGATTGTTGATTTTCCTGTCCCTGCCATGCCGTTCAACCAAAATATGCATTTTCCGTGAGGCGATTTTGCCCACTCTTCGATTTCTCGAAGCAGGTCAACCCGGGTCCCCGGGAGACATTCACTATGATGGTTGCCGTAGGAGTCGAATGCTGCTTGTTTTGCAATCTGTAATCTGCTAAGGTCCGTCTTTTTGTGTATCGAGTTGGTCAATCTCCTGGATCAGCGTCAGAGTTAGCCTTTGATATCAATAATTAAGGGATCGGATTTCGGTACGGAGCCTACGTTTGATCAACCTGCAAGGACAAAGCAAATGTTGATTTGTACGACTCAAGCTCCATAATAGCAAAATCTACCTCCGACCGTGCCAGTGGCCATTTTAAGGCTCGAAGGCCCCATTTCCTCATCTGTCTCTGCGTCGTATCCGGATTGATTCTCTCTTTGAAATTTGTAAGTGCTGAGGAGCATTTGGCAATATTGTCGACCAGGTCTTGCGTAGCAGTAAGTTTGTTGCCATCAGATCCACGGATCAGCTCATCGAGAGAGTGAAGGACTTGGGAAAGGGCAGCGACCTTCTCTTGGAAACGTTGAATGTCCTGCTTCGCGCTCTTGACGTTATTGAGATATTTTCCACATATTTGTAAGATAACTCCGGTTAACTGGATAACTGCGATAACACTTGCTGCACCCGAAAGTGGATCCATGGTTAACAAGCGTTCCACGGTGTTGATGATATCAAAAGTAAAAGGTAAGATGTCGCGAAGGATGATAGACAAAAAATGGAGCTTACGCCCCTCAAGGAGGGGTAGGCATCACAGTGTGGCTAAGAGAAAAAGTGGACCCTGATTGGCGCTTGTCCTATCGGTTAAGCCACGCAACTACCACAAGGGGTCGTTCGTTTCTGTCCAAGTGGAAACTCTTGCGACCATTGGCTGCGCCTGGCACAACTGGGTTCGAAAGACATCAATAGAATGTTACGAATAAGGGACACTTGGGAGAGTGAGAAGATCGGTCGGGGGGCCTGTGAGTGTGTATTGGGGATTGATGATTTGCAGAGACCCGCTATTAGCTTCCATGGAATTCCATTGAATTCTCTTTTTCATTGTGTAATTTACGAGCAATATATAATACCATGCTCAGGCAGTCTACGTATACATCAATTTAATGCAGTCCGCTCAATGATTGATATGCGCCAATGCAGCCGATTTCGAGAACGACTATACCGCTCAGGGTTCAGATGTAAAACGGACCAAGTCAGAAGGGAGGCCTAGACGCATGGCGGGGAATTGTTGCTGATCGAGGTATTCAGCCATCGACAGCAGCCGCCGATGGTAGAAACAACCTCAACAATGAGCCCACACAACATGAACGACCCGAGATTGTCATATCCAATCAATAAATCAGCAACAAATATTGCTGGTGGATTACTACGGTACTAAATCCTCAATACTCCAACACATTTTTCGAGTGAATACGAAAAACCCTTTGACTCGATATCTTCCGCAATTTGTTGCTGATCGTTCCAAGCATTACCGTAATGACCAATATCAAAAAAAGTGATGCGCTAAGGTGATTCCATCATCATTGCAGGCCCTTTCATATCCGTCACATTGGTTATTCCTGTACATATGGTTGCATTCGTTTTCTTGTTTTGAATATTAAAAAAATAATTCTAGTCGGTTTACGTGACTTAACAAACGCCAAGATATTCAGTAGCCACACCTAGCCTCTGGCGCAAATAATTTTAACCCGTTCTAAACCAGACAGGAGCAATGAACATTGACATTGGACCTCGTGCACTTTTAGTCTGGGCCCTGAGCAGCTGAGGTCAAGCAAAAGATATTCAAGTCGACGATATATCAGCTCTATCTGCTGGAGACTAAAGAGCGCAACCCCCTCCTTGCCAAAGCGTTCCATCTAGACCATGGGATGATGACATAGTCTTTTTTTCATGAGGCACTCGTTAACGTTGAAAGGTAGCTATCTCACTCAGTATCATCTTCCTTTTTTCGGACGGTATCTGATCGCTTATCTCAGACATTGGCAAGAACTTGGCATCCAAGGCGAATGTCCCTATTACTTCACGCAGGATGAACTACATAGCTACTCCGTTGATGCCGAGGGCTGGAATGAGGTCCAGGATCTCTTTAACAGTATAGAAGGCCTAGTGAAACGAGATGGATGGACATATCTTGATACGTTTGACGCTGCCTTCAATATCTTTTCAGAGCTTCGAGAACGGGGCCTCAAGAATATGACGGGCGAGAAAAAGAGAGCTTTTGACAAACAGACTCGTTTAGCCAGAAAACAGGGCGATTCCCGGGCCTACGGGATATCACAACACTGGCATAATAGGAGCATCTACCACGCTTCACGTTGTCCAACCTTTAATTTGACCCCGGAACAAAATTCAGACTAAAAACATCTCCAAAAAAAAGAACATACTTGTGCGTCATATTTTCAAGTTGCATACAAGCTGAGCAGAAAAGAAAAAACGCCAATTCATCGCACCCTTCGCCCTCACGGTCGTGTAACCAAGTCGAGAACAGGCAATGCTTTTTTCACATTCTCAACCCAATCACCAATATTTTCTACGAAACTCCGAGCAATTCCAGGCTTGATCCCTTTGCTGACGAAAAATTCCGGATTCTGATCCTTGTAGATGTGCTCAAGCTCAAAGCCATCAGACAGGGTTATACCGCACGCTTGTCGAAATGCAGCTTTGAGAGTATCATCAGATACATTCGATGCAAGCCACTCACCATATTCTTTGACGGCCACGTCCTTGAGACCAGGAATTTTTAACGAACTCACGGGCTTTGGCCCAGCTGCCTCAACTGCTAAAGCCGTTGTCGACACCCCAGGGGGGTGAACATTTATGTTGATCGGCGAATGCGACATTTGACTGCCAAGTATAGTACCGCCTTTGCGCTTATCTTTTTCCTCCCTCTGCTGGTCTTCCATGAAGAGCTCATCTCAGATTTCATCTGGGACGTCCTTGTGCGTCTCCAGAACACCACCTTTCTCGGCATAGGTGACCAGACGTCTGAGTGCTTGCGTTCGGAGTCGATAATGCTTTTTTCCCTTTGGGTCTAGCCAGCAATAAGGGCCCAAGTGGCATGCGGCTGAGTCACATTTCATCAAATCATAAACATGGCGCCAAATAGATTGCTGTCCGCATGCATTTTCTTCAGCATCCAGTTGGGCATCGCGACCGCCAAGCATCCTCCTTGTGACGGAGGATTTCCCTCTCTTTTCACCATTTCGTCCGGTGGGTGGGGAATCGCAGTCTTCTATATAATTGAAACAGACTCTCAAAGTCAATCTTTTTCCACGGCAGAAATGACTCGACCACATCCTGAGTTGTTCTTCAATAGGGGCCCAAACTATTTCAGTTTTGTTGAAGCGCTTGTTCAGATCACGCTGGGTACGGTCGCTGTTTGACACGATGATTGCCGTGTCATCGACCCTGACCCTTTTGTTACGGGAGACCTTCTCTTGGAGAACAGTATGTAGCTTTTCTTCTAGGAATAACTTCCAGTAGGCCCCTGGAGCCAAAGCAAGATCTTCTTCCGTGTCTTTTATGACCGTTTTGTTGTTGAGGGTAACTCGCCATTCTATGAAATAGTGGATGCAGTTTGGAGGATCCTCGTCGTAGGCTTTGTCCGACTGCCATTCGGATTCCTGTAGGAGAGGTAGAGTACTGGGCCGAGGTTGGCTTGCGGAGCTGGGGTTATCGTCGAATGGGATGGACCGGGAAGGACTGCAGTTCGAAGATGTAGCAGATGGGCTTCGGAAGTATCCCGGGGTAGGGGGCGAATATTGTGAATCCTGTTCCCATGGTTCGTGTTCTTGGGCCTGAGAGAAGTAATCATCATGGTAGGGGCTGCCGTTCATTTCTACGCACGATCAAAGCTCTGGAGGTCTGTCAGTATGAGTGGGCCGTGCCAGTTTTCGCAAGAAGTCCAATGACGAACGAAAGTTGAGACAGGGATCGAGTGCCATAGGGAACATAAACGAGAACCAGCTTAGCCTACCAAGGTTAGTGTTCTACGGGGTCTTTGTCATGTATGTTGATGTAGACGACAACAGCTACTGTATGTAGAAAAGTTAAGAAAGCGAGTGGGCATGGATGAGACCAGATCGCCAGATCGCCGTTGCCATGGCGATTGACTTCCTAGAATATTCCATGGACGAGTACGGTAATTAACAATGACTCATTTGACACATAATCTCAATACGTTATATACTACGATACGGCTAAGCAGGGGTAAATTTTGAGTTAGCCTTATATGGAATACCGTGGTTTCGGGTACGGGCCGTGTTGGAGCACCTGTTTTGATGGTATTGTTCTGTCATCCTGATACGCACTACTCATGCATTAGGGTTAGACCTGTATATATATTACTGGATTGTGACCCACGCAACTCCACAACAATACAACCAACATACACATGCTACAACAGGTTATGAGCCCTCTTTGCTCATCATGGATAGTGAATCAGGACATCCAAAACTCATTCGAACGAATTACCATTCCTGGAGATTAGACGCCGAAGTTCAACTTATCGGCATCGGAGCGCTGGGCATTGTCGAAGGCACCGAGCCTGTTCCCGAGATCCCCACCACAAGTCGAGCCGCTGAAATCACAACCTATACCAAAATGCCAAAGACTACCGACAAGCTCGAGAAAAGGCAATACAATGGATCTGGAACCATATTCACAGCGATTTCCACAGCGTTGTTGCGGCAGTGCGTCGGGATCCGCGCGAAATGTGGCTAGAACTCGAACGACGACTAGGAGGAAGAAACAACTACAATATTTGGGCTGTACGTCAACAACTTGGGGGTGAATCCTTCAAAGAAAACGACAATATTCAGACTTGGTCTGCCCGCCTTGACACCTACAACCAACGCCTGCTCGGCACCGGTTCGGAGCTTTCTGAATTAGAAAGAATCGCCAAATTGCTCAGCACACTTCCAAAACGTTTTGAGATCACAGTTTCTCACATCCAACGAATCCCAAATCTCGACTACCAGACAGCTTTACAACAACTCCTCGACTTCGAGAATCAATTACCGGTCGGAGCTGCGAATGGCTCTGGAACCGCACTAATTTCTCACACTCGACCTCGAAGACCATTCCAATCACGAAGAGGAAGAGGCAATCGATACAGATCTGAGCCATATAATCGAAGACAACAACCTGCAAGTTCCCGGCAGACAATCTACTGCTACCATTGTGGACGAAGAGGCCACACCAAGTCGGACTGTTGGGAGCTCCAACGACGAGAAGAAGAAGACAAACAGAATCAAGGTCGGCTATCTCGAATTCCTCGTGGTACAAATTACACCGCAGAGGATAGAGCCGCTACATCAACAAACTCAGCTCAGTCGCTACCCAGATCAGACAACCACTTTGTGGAAGATGGATTTGCTCACATGGCGATCCATGGCACATCCTCCGCAAATGAATGGATACTTGACTCCGGAGCCAGCCATACGATGACTCACACAAGATCTGCCCTCACAAATTTCAAACGATTTCATCAAGCTCGTCAAGTCACAATTGGTGATGGATCGCACGTCAAAGCATTTGGAAGTGGTGTTCTCCATGTTCGGACAAACTTGGCTTCTATCGACCTGAAGGAAGTCTGGTGGGTACCTCAACTCAGCACAAATCTGATATCTGTGCGTTCATTAGACAATATGGGACTAGAAGTCATATTTGCTGGTGGCCAATGCAAGATACGACGCGATGGAAAACTACTTGCCACTGCAAGCCAAATTCAATCCAATCTCTACCAGCTGAATTTACCCGCGTCAGCATTCAATGCAAAGTTCAACAATTACCACCCAATCACCATCTGGCATCAACGACTTGGTCATTTGAATTTAAAAGATGTCTCAAAGATTACCAAGATCCAACTGCCAAAGCAAATGTCTCGATGTGCCTCATGCATGGCAGGAAAGCAGAATGCCACCTACAACAAGAATCCCCAAGAGAGAGCGACAAAACCATTTGATTTCATTCATTCTGATCTTAGTGGTCTGCTGCCTACCTCTTTAGGTGGTTATCGGTACTTTCTTGTTTTCGTTGACGATTTCACACGATATACCCACACATATTTTTTGAAAGGCAAAAGCATGAAGGAGACCATCGAAGCCCTTCGTGCCTACCATACATGGATCAAGACTCAATTTGGTGCGACTGTAAAGAGGATTCGCACCGACAACGGCACTGGAGAATTCGCCAACCAATACTGGCATGAATACATGGTCAACGAAGGAGTTCAACATGAGTTTAGCCCTCCAAATACCCCACACATGAACCGTGTGAGTGAGAGGACAATTTGGACACTGAAAGAAATGGCAAGGACCATGCTAGCGGGAGCCAGCCTGCAGGATCGCGAAGAATTCTGGGGTGAAGCCGTGGCAACTGCTACCTACACACGTAATCTGTCCCCCTCGCATGCATTCGATGGCAAAGTACCACTCATTGGTCTCTACCCAAATTTAACCCTAGGCATGATCACCTCAAACCGTTTGGCTGTTTGGCCTATGTGCTCGTCCCGCCCGCACAGCGTTCGGCTTGGCAATCACGCACAAGAAGGTCCCTATTCATGTGGAATAACCGAAGGTACCGGGTGACCGTAACCCGTGGTGATCGATTCGCAATATAAGACCCCGCCTGAGTGATTGCCAGCGGAATATATTCCAGTGCTTTGACCAGTGTCCTCTCATCTTCCCCAGACTCTCCAGATTGGGTGAACGGGATCCTTGACCGTAGAAGAGCGAGGGAGTCTTCCTCATTCATTGGCCGAACCATGATCACATGACCATCGCTCCCCACCAGATTCCGTGCCGCAAGCCCATTTCGCGATGTGATCAGCATTGATCCATGGGCGGCCTGGGGCAGGAAGCTCACCAGCGGCCCTCGTTCGTTGAATGTATTGTCACTGAAAAAGATACCATCGTCATCCGCATTATCCAACACCATCAGCCAGCGCCCATTGCGTGCATCACACAACCACTGATACACGAGCTGGAGGATGTTCATCTTTGGATCATCCCGCCCCAGAATCTCCGCAGCTGCGGCAATCTGCTGATAGCCTTGTTCCAGCCGCGCCGCATTGCTGGCGTGGATCCAAAACACCCACATGTCCGGTGTGGATTCTCGCACACGATAGGAATACTCGATGGCTGTCTGGGTTTTTCTGGATGGCCAATTCTCTATATCAGTTATTATTCAAAAGCCTTGGCTATAGGGACAGCTAACCCAACGCCGGCCAATCCCACCAATGCCACCCGCTCATGACGCTGACCGATCGCCTTGTGTCTATCCTTGATGGCGCTGATGACAGCCTCACGGCCTACAAACATTGGATCTTTCTTAAAAGGCACCGTGGAGCACGGCTGGGGCTTCAGACGTGTCTGCGCTGAGACAGTTCCGTTAGCTCGCAAGCAGACACTGGAGCAAGTCACTCACCAAATCGAGCCGCCACCACTGATGGCGCTTCCTTTGAGAACTGCCGCAATTTCTCAAGCGCTGTCCGATATCCGGCCGCGTTGCGCGCATCGAATTTGACCACCATTGAGTGGTCTGCGTCCAGCGGCACCTTGTCCTCGACATGGTCGGGAAGCTGGAGAAGAGCCGAGTCTGCGCCAACCGTCGTCATGAAATCCCCGGTGCGTTTCCACCGTCCGCTTTCCGAATCCTATTGCGATCGTCAATACATGACATACAACAGCTTTCTTTCCGACCAAGACCAACGCGTACCATTTTCAACTGCCTGGTCTGCTCCGTCTCATAGAAGCTGACCACTTTACGATCCCGGATCAGATTTTTAAAATCCGCCAGCTGGTGTATCAGTAGGTCCGATTTACTGGAGATCTGCTGCAGCAACTGCCCTCGTGAGTGACTCTTATCCCCTGCTAGCATCTGCTGGATATCGTCCATCACTAATCCTTTATGTGGGATAGCAAAGAGGATCATGCCGTATGTGGCTCGATGCAGCGATGTGATCGCCGGGTGGTCTTCTTCCATGGTCTGAATGGCCCTCACCAGGCACTAGAAGTTAATGTCAGCATATCATACATAAAACCCCAAGATTAGATAGTCATCCTACATGAGCCATGATAATCCCTCCAAAGCTGTGTGCGATAAATATCAAAGGTCTCTGCTGGAGCTAGTGGAACAATCAGCCCCAACTCGCTATCAATGAAATAGTCAGATAGTATCTCCTACCTCTTTTGTGTTCCGAATTTTCTTGATCTCCTCCATCAGCTCCCGCCCGTAGTCGAGGATCGTATCGACGCCGTGGCTCGACAGCTTGGAGTTGTACCCGTAGATCATGGTGCGGCACTGCGGCAGATCCTTCGACAGGAAATCACGGAGCCACATGCGACCGAGATTTCCTCTTCCTTGCCACGATCCGTAGGCATGTCCATCGAGCCCGGCGATTGTAATGATACTATGTGGTATGGTCGGTTAGTGTTAATCTTCTAGGTGTAGACAACGGCACAGGTACTTACTCGGCAACCACTGGCTCCTTATCGACCGACGCGTAGAGCTGTGTGAATCCAAAGAAGTGACAGTCAAAGTTGATATCATCGTCTCCCATCTCAACCTGCCAGTCTCCGAGCGGGTTGACTCTCAGCTCACGGAGGAACTGAGGCACCCCACCGCAGAACTGCACCAGCGCCACCCTCTGTTTGTCACTTTCATAGCATGAAGGCACGATCGTGATCTCAGTTTTGATATGCGATCTCTCGTCGTCCGCGAAGTTGTCGTTGAGCGCCTCGTGTAATGCGGTCTTGAGATCCTCATCGAGTAGTTCCCTCGACAGGCCGGTCACCCGGAAGACGTGCGACTTCTTACTAGCCATCGTGATTTATCTTCGTCAGAGTGGTACATCAGACGAGAGTGGACTTTGCGTCGCTTGTTGATGGATGATCACCTTAGCCGCTGAGGCTGAATCAATCAACACGTGCGGGGTACCACGCATCCACCTCCAATCATTGCTACTATCACTTCGTAGATACCACTGTGAACCAAATGGAACTTCCTCTCATCATTGATTCATGGCGAAACAGTTCACCGCCACATATTGTATCAGTCTGCCGCTGATTTACCACTGAAATGATATTTCCTACCAAAGCTGAACACAATAATATTAACTTAACTTTATGTCTTGGCAAGCTCGTACAAGTCTAGCCCCGACATCACGTGCCGTAAGTTGAAACTAATCAGGCTTCGTTTAGCCCCAGGCTAGCCTCTTTGGACCTAGCGCCTCCTAACAAGGAGGTTCACTTCAGGGCAAACCGAAAGGTTTCCTGTCCCTCGGGGGATCCCGTTGACCCTGAACTCCACGTGACCTAGGTTTCCACCAATATCCCTCAAAAAGGAGCATTTAGCTTAACTTAGGTCTCATTAAACACTCCTGGTGAAATTTGCCCGGACAACGCACCTGGATTTGCTCGCTCGTTGACGGCCAAGTAACCTTATCACGTTTGCTGAAATTTCAACCTGACTGCCCCTTCACTTCTGCTCGAGACCGTTCAAGTTAACTCTTGCCTAAGCGATACGCACTGTAACGTTCAAATTCTCTGCTGTTTACTCAAAGGTTAAAGCACGCCCTATTTGGCATCAACTTCACATTCCGCTTCCCATGCTCGACCGACCTGTGGAATTTAGCAATAGATGTCAAACACTCCGCGACTGTCCGAGTCTAGATCAAGAAATCAACAGAGATTAGAAACTCACGAGTTAGGAAGATGAATATTCTCTAGATATCGTTATGAGCAAGGTGCTGAAGCTTCACATGGAGGTTCAATGCGTCTCCTCAATATTTTGTGGGATTCGCGACGTCTGACCGCGTAATCAATATTAGAAAATACCTCATTTAAGTCACCAGTCAAAAATAATTCAAGTACCAATCTGGCATAATATCTTATAAGATATCTTGAACTCTACTCAAGTTCCTCGTTACACATGGCCCTCTGATCTTTGCTGTGATTTTTTCTCCACCGTAGCCGATGGGCTATCGCAAACCTCCACTCTTTGATCACTTTGAAAAGGAAAAGGAGTACTAACATCAGCATAAGGACACCAGTCACAAATCCGATCAAGGTGCTGAGCCAGTAGCAAGCTGCAAATAACAAAGCACTCGAATATCTCTCATCGGATGTAGAGGCTGCGAGGCTGACCTGCATACAATTCAGGGCGATTGAGAAAAACGCAAATGCAGATATCAAGGGACCTTGAATTCGAGCAAAATACGCTCGATACTGATAGTTCTCACGTTGGTAATGGCTTTTGCCCAGAAGCATGGGCGCGTAATAGTTCAGCCGGGTCAATCGGATCTCTCCGTAATGATATCGTCCCGAAACTTCGTTCTCCGTGATGTCCTTCAAACGGGCGGTGAACTGGCAAAATCGATGCCATGTCACCTCTTTAGGAACCAGGCAGAGAGCCGGATCTTGTGCAATTCGTAGATCTGATTCATACTGAATCAGGTAGAAATACGTTCGCAGATACCCGAGCGCGGCCTTTCTCAGCTTCACCGCCGCACCATGTTTGGACGGATCACTCATGAACGTATCCCAGAATACGAAGGACGTGATGTATTGGGGAAGGGGTTTTAGGAAGATTCGGTTGTCGATCCAGACGAGATGTAGCAGAGGATCCTCGGTGACGATGATCTGTCGGCCCTTCACTCGTTGTCGATGCAACGGAGAGATATTGCTGCTATCCTGCTTTGACATCCACCACAGTCTACCCGATATCGACTCGAGGTCCTCTGACCAGACTTCGCGGCGAATGAAATCAAACAACCCTTTCTCATCGCCAAGTTTGATCCGGGGATGACCTGGCAGGTAATCAATCGGTGTATCCAAATCACCGTTGAGCTGATCATCTTTGTGGAAGGGGCATGGCGCTGAAGAGGTTTCTGTTTGAGGTGACATTTTCTGAAGTGCCAGATTGAGGAAACGCTAAAGCTCAAGACGATGCTGAATGCTGAGAAATCAATTGCGAAGATTGTTTTCCCCCACCACACTTGTCGTTAAAAAGTGGGGTTTACGTTGGCCTTGTGAGAGTCTGCGGGAGCTCAGCCTCGTGAGAACACAACACTGCCTAACCCCTACAAGACACATGTGCAAATAGACTAGGCAACGAGAATTCTAGGTGTCATTCTACAATATTTGCCTTCAGTGGTGATCTAAGTAAATGTAGATAGCAGGCGGAAATTCATTTTGATATATCCCTAGCTGACAATGATGTGCGAATAGGGAAAATATATAATATCCAACAGCAGGCCTATTTAAACGGTAAGCCACTTCTACGCGATGGATTGGTAAAAACACAGGATCCTCTAACGTGCTAAACGAGTCTATAAATCTAGTATTAAGCAATAATCACTCATATCCCATGCTTGAATCTCCTGCTCCCCCTTGCGCTTCTCCTCCGATCTCGAAAGCAGCTTGCCCCCAGCTTTCGACCTCTTTTCCCGCGTGGCTTGTTCCTTTCGACCTTTTTTCCCGCGTGGCTTGTTCTGTCACCGTGATGTCGCGTTTCTTCTGCGCCTCAACCACATCCTCGTATCTCATCACTTTTGCATGTCCTACGACTGTCAAGCCGCTGGATTGTCGACAGGTCTTTTCATTGTTCTGCTCAAATAGGATCCGGTTCCCCTCCAGCAATAAGGCGCGCTCTGCAAAGACCTTTTCGGTCGCGTGGCTCAGTGTCCGCAGACGACGTTTGCACAAAAACGTCTAGATTTTGGGTGTCCTGCTCGACCTCGCTGCGAAGTAAGGCGAAATGATCAGAGGTGTTTGGAGTGTGACAGATATGAGAGGACACGGTCGGAGGCTCCACTGGGATCGTGGTCTGTATCTCCGACCGGGACGCTTGACACTCTCGGAGAACGCGAGACGGATCGAATGGAAAGAGGCCACTTCTGGACCAGGCCGACCGTATATTGCGGGGTGTAAATGCCTCTTTTCGGGCACGATCATAAAGATACGTGAAGTTTGGCTTGCCAATGGTACTCACTCCAGCTCGACATGCCTGTTCAACCTGTGCCCGGTATGCCGTTTTCAGAGGACTAAAAACACCCACATCGCACGGCTGCAGTTTGTGAGACGTATAAGAAGGGAGGCGACACAGGATAATGCGGTTCGCAAAGCAGAATTTCATGACCTCCAGAGACTCATGGGTGCCGAAACCGTCGCAGATTAAGAGTCGCGGCCGACCGCCCGCTCGGTCTCGAGTCTGCGGGTCGAACACATGTTCCACCCAGTACAGACTGATTTCTGTGTTCGTGTAGCCTGTTTTGGTGCAGGCAAAATGCCATCCGGGGTGGGGTGGGTTGTCCACGAACTGCGATGGGTAGCGGCTGGCCAGATAATTAGAGAATGCAGGAACCGACCATCGGCGGAAATGCATTCGATCGCCGTGACCAGCGTCCGCTTCACCGTGGTCCCTCGATGCTTTCTCAAATCGTCTTTGCTGACGAGCACCTTAAGGGAGTTGAGAACACTGAGAAGAAATCCGGTCTCGTCCATGTTATATACGTTCTCCAGGAGAATGGCCAGATCGGCCAGCTCTCGGCCAATGATGTCAAACCAGTGTCGGACTTTGTCTTCGATGTGCCGGCCATCTCTCTTCCAATCGATCGCTCGAAGCCGTCGCGCTTTCAACTGCGGGTGTCGTCGATAAAAGCTCTGCGGCCAATTCTTTCCCAGAGGTCGGACCTTGAGGCTAGGGTCGGTGATCTGGAAATTCGACGACCGTTGACGCACGATAATCAGGACGAGCGATCGTAGAAACTTGACTAGAAGAGGATAGCCATTGTCTGCCAACTGCAACACATATTCCACCAGGGCTTGCTCCTCTTGCGGGGTGAGATACTGCTGATTGGCGGCTTTATCAGCGAGAGATGGCTTGTCATTGGCTCGCCGCCACAGGGTGGACGCGGGAATCCCGGTTGATCTCGACTGAATTGCGTATGATGTGCGCGCAAGACGTTGATGGGCTGGAGACATTGTGGTTATCTTTTCCGGTCTGGTTTCCTAACAGACATTTCCTATTTTTAAAATGGAACCATCTGGGCTGAGAAAGGGCAACGGAGTATGAATACAGCGGAATACGTAAATAGCACCTAGTGAATTGCAGATCACGTTATGAATGCTTAATTGGATGTATTTGAATATTTCCCACTGGCTTTATTTGAGATTCTTTGGGAAAAATTTCACCAGCCAGATTCAACGATCGCATCACAATGTTGAGGATACCAAACTGCATTGAATCTCCATACGACGCGTCACCGCTGAATCAACGACCGACCCGTGGAATATTGATGACGTTTGGTGTATTTGCCTGACTCAAATAATTGCTGCGAATTGAACAGCCGTATTTGATCCGTACAATCCGGTCAGCAATGGTGATGCTATATTAACTATATGCCCTAAAGCCCTCGTTTTGACCGTTGGACAGCAAGAAAGGATTTGAACACTGTCATTTGAACATAGTTTTCGTGTATACAGCAATTATGAAAACCGAAACATGTATAACTCTTAACATCAACAGACTTTCAACAAGAGCATAGGCAAAGAAGCTACAACATTTGGATTCGGTTAGATAGCGCGTGCTTAGACCGTTGAACATCGAAAGAATTTGAATATTGTTGGTTGAACAAAATTAAACAGTGACACATGAAAGCAAAATTGATGGTCCGAGTATGATAAAAAAGAAAAACAAATTTGGACCGTTCACCGTGCTCAAACTACAGAATAGAGCGGGCAAATTCCACCACTTGGCATTTTTCACCAGGAGCGTTTAACCAGAGCTAAGTTGAACGGTTGTTTTGGTAGAACCCCGCATCCTGTCCTGTTGTGAGTCATTGGTCACGTGGGATTCCGGGTCAAAGCGATCTCCCGAGGAACGGGAGATCTGTTCGGTTCGCCCTCGATGTTGTCTGACGTACCAGAGTCGTCCCATGAGGCGTTGAGTCTGAAACGGCCAACTTGGGGCTAAACCAAGTCAGGCTTAGTTTCAAGTCGATGCACGTGATGTCAGGGCAAGGGGTCTGGAGGATGTCACAAGCTGTTAAGTGAAGTGAAGGTTATGGTAATTAATCTAACTCAAGTAGGAGTAATAGCCCTTTGATAGCGAGACACTAATAATTTGTGTGGCTTAACTATTCTCAACAGCAAGAAATGATTACATTTGGTATGCAGCAGTATCTACGAAGTGATAATTGGAGGTGGGTGCATAAACCCCGCACGTGTTGATTGATTCAGGCTCAGCGGCTAAGGTGATCATCCATCAACAAGCGACGCAAAGTCCACTCCCGTCTGATGTACCACTCTGACGAAGATAAATCACGATGGCTAGTAAAAGGTCGCACGTCTTCCGGGTGACCGGCCTGTCGAGAGAACTACTCGATGAGGATCTCAAGACCGCATTACATAAGGCGCTCAACGACAACTTCGCGGACGACGAGATATCGCATATCAAAGCTGAGATCACGATCGTGCCTTCATGCTATGAAAGTGACACAGAGAGGGCGGCGCTGGTGCAGTTCCGCGGCGGGGTGCCTCAGTTCCTTCATGAGCTGAGAGTCGATCCACTCGGAGACTGGCAGGTCGAGATGGGAGACGATGACATCAACTTTGACTGCCACTTCTTTGGATTTACCCAGCTCTACGCACCGGACGGAAACGGGCCAGTGGCTGCAGAGTAAGGACTGTGCCGTAATCTCTATCCAGGAGATCAATACTGACCGATAACGCAACACAGTGTCATTGCTATTGCTGGACTGGATGGACATGCGTATGGATCCTGGCAAGGAAGAGGAAATCTCGGTCGGATGTGGCTCCGGGACTTCCTGTCGAAGGATCTTCCGCAGTGCCGCACTATGATCTACGGATACAACTCCAAGCTGTCTAGCCACGGAGTCGATACGATCCTCGATTACGGGCGGGAGCTGATGGAGGAGATCAAGAAAATTCGGAACACAAAGGAGGTGGGAGAGACACTATCTGACTTGTCTACTGATAGCAAGTTTGGCTGATTGTTCCACTAGCTCCAGCAGAGACCTTTGATATTCATCGCACATAGCTTTGGAGGCATTATCATGGCTCATGTAGGATGACTATCTAATTTTGGGGTTTTATGTATGATATGCTGACATTAAC
>QAGG01000243.1:0-22624 GCA_003138045.1 Penicillium sp. MA 6036
AATCACGTTAGATCATATTTCTGTGCTTAGTTATCGGCGTATCGGATTCAGGGGTAATTCTGAACATGACCCAAAACAGACATCATACATGAATCAATCGAATCTACTTTTACGCTTCAAAGGCAAAACCCTGTTCACTTAACTGTGTACACAGTACCTAGCTGGTGAGACCAACAGTTTTGTTGAGGACTGTTTTGTTGGCAATTTTTGGGGTATATAGAAGCCAAGAAAGTTTTGCGACATTTTTTCCTCTTCAAGGCACATCGCCAGATCTAAAATAAAGAATGACCTGCTAATGACCTGAAAGCTGATACGACTAGGACGCGAAATAACCGAAGAGAGCCTGGTCATGTCACGCAATTAAACCAAACGTTGCTTATTTAAGATATCTTATGTACTTCATCAAGTTCAGCAAAATATACGATCCGTTACCTTATGCTTCCCCGGGACTTCGAAGCTGATCCCTTCAACATGCGGCAGAAACCAACAAAACGTGAATCGGAGTGCTAGCAACGATACCAGTGTCCTGTTTTCCAGTTGCCTGCCTCACATTGAGAATAGAACCACGAGGGGCTATGCAAGAGTGCGGGCTTAACTCATTCCAGGGATGCCTCTCGGGACCGAGCCAAGTCTGACCGTAATCACAGTCTCCTTGTCAACGTGCGCGAAGTGCAGGTCGGAAAATCTGCCCCGATTATGGCTGTATTGGCTTACTGCATGGTTTGTTTCAGTCTTATAGATCCACCCTTTGATATAAATCATATGGCTCCCCAAGAAGAGGAAATTATTGCGAATATTAGCCTTTCGGTTTATATGCGCCAGCTATATCTTGCCACCAATTATGAAAAAGTTCCTGTCTGCGACAATTACATATCTCATGGTCTTGAGAGTAGAAGTGAGCTTTCCTTTCCGCTCCAAGGAGATTGCTAACCACATGGCCAGTCATGGAACATTTTGCACGTCCGGCAGCGAGATAACCGAGATGACCAAAACCACCAAGATGATCAAACACTGGAAATAGGGGCAACGGGATGGGAGCTACAGATGTCCCTCGACGAGATGAAAAGCTCGATATTTGGGTGCGCCTTTCTTCTCGACTATGTCGAGGTGATCAAGCTTCTTGGTATGGAACACTATGCCGATGCCGTCGTCGGTGTTCCCGGGGAAGGGCTTAATGTCGAACAACGCAAGCGTCTTACTATTGGTGTCGAGCTCGCCGCCAAGCCACAGCTGCTCCTCTTCCTTGACGAACCCACTTCCGGTCTTGACAGTCAGACTTCTTGGTCCATTCTCGAGCTTATCGATACCCTCACCAAGCACGGTCAAGCTATTCTCTGTACAATTCACCAGCCCTCTGCGATGCTTTTCCAACGTTTCGGCCGCCTTCTCTTCCTTGCTAAGGGTGGAAAAACCGTATACTTCGGAGAAATTGGAGAGAAATCTTCTACGCTTTCCAACTACTTTGAAAGGAATGGAGCGCCCCGATTGTCTCCTGAGGCCAACCCCGCCGAGTGGATGCTTGAAGTTATTGGAGCTGCCCCCGGGTCCCACAGTAATATCGATTGGCCTGTAGTGTGGCGTCAAAGCCCTGAACGCAAAGTGTTGAACCACCTGGTGGACTTGAAATCGACACTTTCTCAGAAGCCCGTGGAGCCGACCAGCAATGGCCCCTACAGCTACAAGGAGTTTGCCGCCCCGTTCTCTATCCAACTCTGGGAGTGTCTCGTTCGCGTGTTCAGTCGATATTGGCGAACTCCCGTCTACATTTACTCCAAGTCGCACTCTCAATCCTCACAGCGCTCTACATAGGTTTTTCATTCTTCAAGGCACAGAACAGTATCCAGGGCCTCCAGAACCAGATGTTCAGTGTTTTCATGCTCATGACTATCTTCGGTAACCTGGTCCAGCAGATTATGCCTCATTTCGTCACCCAACGTTCTTTGTACGAGGTACGGGAGCGTCCGTCCAAGGCCTACTCGTGGAAGGCATTCATGATCGCCAATATTATCGTGGAACTGCCTTGGAACACACTCATGGCCGTCTTGATCTTCATCTGCTGGTACTACCCAATAGGTCTATATCGTAACGCTCAGCCCAACTCCGTCACCGATGTGAACTCCATCCACGAACGCGGTGCCCTGATGTTCCTGCTGATTCTGACCTTCCTCCTCTTCACCTCCACCTTTGCCCATATGATGATCGCCGGTATCGAGCTTGCCGAGACAGGCGGTAACCTAGCTAACCTGATCTTCTCTCTCTGTCTGATCTTCTGCGGTGTCCTCGCCACCCCGGACCAAATGCCTCATTTCTGGATCTTCATGTACCGCGTTTCTCCCTTTACTTATCTTGTCTCAGCAATGCTGTCCACCGGTGTCTCCGGTACAAATGTTGTCTGCGAATCCATCGAATATCTTCACTTTGACCCTCCGACCGGTGAGACCTGCGCGTCTTACATGGCTTCCTACATTTTCCAGAAGGGCGGCTACCTGCAGAATCCTGACGCCACCACTGAGTGTTCCTTCTGCAGCATCAAAGACACCGATGCCTTCCTTGCCGGCTTGCTCAGCTACTACAAGGACGCCTGGCGGAATTTCGGCTTCATGTGGATCTACATCGTTTTCAATATCGCCGCGGCAGTTTTTATCTACTGGCTCGCTCGCGTGCCGAAGGGAAACCGGAACAACACCCCTGCTTGAGCTCGAACATTTCTTCATACTTCCTCTTTTCTTTTCTCTGCCTACTTCATGGGGGCTTTGAAGTTAAAACGCAATTCTACAGTTGAACGCTGCTTCAATGGTGTTTTTCGTCATCACTGCAACATTTTGCCCGAGTCTCCCTGGGGGGCGAATTTTTGTTTGCCTCGGAGAACGCCCCAAAGCACAGCAGAGCTGCATCGCTGTCATGGCTTTGTGTGTCTTTGTCCAGGCAGATGATTTGAATCCAAAGCCAAGGGATGCAAGTGAGATGTTCAGCGAATGCTTGTGTTCAGTGGAGTTGTCGCCTCCGACAGAGTGCATAGTGAGACTTAGCTGAACTGATAGCTGTTTGATCAACTGTATGGCTTTGTCGGTTACCTCTGATATTTGCTTTAGTAGGAATGTCCAAAAGAACCAAGAGGCATCGTCGGTTATAGTCAAGAAACTGCTGGCACCGCTGTGGGCGGTAATTGAGATCGGTCCCCTAACATCAATGTAGAGGTGCCGGTTATAAGAGCGGCGTGTTGATCGAGACTACTTGCACCAGCAGCGAGCACCAGTACGAGGGAGGGGATGTGATCGCACATCTGGATTTTGACCATTTTGTCGACAATGTAGTATAAATCTAGACGGGTCCGAAAATAAAAGAGGGGTGCCCGTATTTTCTAATAAATATAAACTTGATTCTTAATTCAGATTCTACTTTTACTTAAAAATATTCGCTTCTCTCGAATAGATCCTAATCAACTCCCGTATTACTAGTGAGGACTTTGCGTGGCCGACTATAATTTTCGACCGTTACATATTTCAAATATAGCGAGGCAACTTCCTCTTCCAAAGGGGAAATCGGTATTAAATAATAGAAGACTCTTTATTAGAAGAGAGGAAAACGAAGTGGTCATTTCTGGGAAAATATTTATCGGTTGTAGGCAGTGAATCCTTGCTAGCTGGACGGAATGATCAATAGGATTCGACTCAGGTGTCGCCTTGGGAACGGCCACAAGTCTTTCTGCTGCTTGTGTCTACATCCATTTTTTCTTTCATTTTGCCCTCTCGTCCATAACTGCTCGTTATACGCCCCTCATATTGAGACATTATCTTCCTAATATTTTTCTTTCCCCATAACAGCTTGTCAACAGCTTGCCACATACGTTTCCTTTGTCTTCGTCAACCATTCAACCTATTTCATTCGTCTTTGGCACCTATCGCGCCGTTACCGCCTATGAAATCGTCGACTGACCATTGTGCACAAGATCCTCCTTTGCAGGCCGACCCTTCGAGATCAAGATTATCGTACCAAGACATAAAGCAATATATGTATTCTAAATTGCCGAATTTCAGACACTCTGTTGACCGCTGTTTGCAACGAGGCTCAATACCAAATCAGACGGGAATCAAATGACCAATAGGATCAACAATACTGAAGAGACGGCTGGCCAGACACGGCTTTGATTATATAGTGCAAATTAGATGACACGTCTAGGTCTACAGTCATCCTCCATTTTATCTGATAACTCTACGCCACTGCGTGCCTCCCTCTGCTGGAACTGTGATTGAATTTGCTTTCAATCTTCAGCAAGCGGTACCTCATCTGCACTTAGTTGCACCCGCTGTACTCCCCGGGAGTTACCCCTAATTGAGTCTCGCACGGTACAGAACCAACCCTCGGAAGGCTAACCTGACAACCTTCGGGCCGGCTTCATTCAGAGGCAGCCCAGCATTTCCAGACAGGGTGGTGGGCCCTTGATCCGCATGGTCGTGCCATTTCCCAAAATGGCTTGTCGCCGGTATTCTTGGTACCTTTTTTGCAGATTGTTGGCTGTGCTTTTTCATGGCTTTGCTAGGTCGAAAACCTAGCTTTGAAAACGCCTTTCTGGGTACTCGCTTTACTAAGGCTGATTGCCCAATGGGCTTTGTAATTAGTGAGTAGCTCAGAGAATTCGACATTGTTGTAGCATCCAGGTTTCATGTAAGCCAGGTAACATGATTAAGATAGCATCTAGGAATTGCACTGTAGCGTCGGAGGCTTCGCTCATGCCAGCCCTCGCGCATCGAAGTTGGATGGTTTCCCAACTCAGTAACTACTTCTTAATATTGGTATTTCTGTCTAGGCCTTGGTCTAAATTTCTCCATTGCTAACGAAGCTTAGCAGCATAGGTGGGGTCGCACTCGGGTGTAAATCCGTCGCAGGTTGCGAAGCAGTTTCCGCGGCGTATCATGGGTAATAAAGGTCTGGTAGCTAGGGTGTAGACTGTTTGTAATAGCCGTTGCCACATAGTTAAGGCCTGGGATCATTTTCTCAAGCTTGCTAACTTGAGATAACCATTCAACTTTTGGTTTGACGATCTTATACCAGTTGACGGGATCGTCTTGGCAGCCTCTATTGCTGGAGGCTCTGGTTCATCGGAAATGGGGTTGTTCCATCTTTTCCGCGGTCGCACAGCTCCCCCACGTTGTATTGCTCAGCAATTCTTTTGATGGTGGACAGTCAGACTTCCCTGACAACTCGCCTTAAAATTTCTGGTAGTTTACCAATGATCGCATGCTGCAAAACTTGCAAAATCTCGGTCTCACGTTCTCCTATATCACTTAAACCAATATCACTGTACACAGAATATTTCTTGTGGATAGATTGGAAAAAGCGGCTTTCCTGGCGTTCAATGTGCGCGTGAAACAGGCAGTGCTAAGCTGGCCATGAGAATAGGTGGCTGTGTTCCGAAAGCCCCACCAATCGGACATTGTCATCCAATAGACAAAGCCCCGAAGACGTCATGTGAGAAAGCAGGGTTGGCGAGAACGTAATTTTCGCTCAAATTTCGCAACAAACTACCTCAATCTCCCTTTATGGAAGTACGGATGTCAAAGACTAATATGCACGAATCGATAAACACCGTTACTCTTCCTATTGAGATAATCTTGATGATCGCAGAGTATCTCTCATTCAACAGCCTATTTACGTTACTGCGAGCCAACCCCGCGCTTGGCTCAGCCATTACTTTTCGACACTGCTGCACCCAAGGTGGAAAAACACTCCTACATGCAGCTGTGAAGCAGGGCAACTTTTGTCTGTCGTATGCTCTTCTTATAAACAAAAGCATCAAACACGACATTCCCGATTGTAACAATCGAACCCCACTTTTTTTTGGCAGCCCAGTACGGACATTGCCTTGTGAAACTATTTACGGCACGAGATGACATCGACATCAACGCTAAGGATTGTGACAACCGGACACCACTTTCGACTGCAGCTGTGAATGGCTGTGCAGATGCCGTAAGACTATTGATGGAATTCGATGGCATCGACGCTAATTCTAAGGATGACCATGATCGGACGCCTTTGTTTTTGGCTGCTTGGAATGGGCACCACGAGGTTGTGAAAGTACTCAGTGGATACAAATGTGTCCAATTAGACTCAAAAGACGATGCCAATCGAACTCCCCTTTTGATTGCCGCTATGAATGGCCATACGAATGTGGTCAAACTTCTGATAAATCGAAACGGGGTAAATGTGAATGTCCCTGATTTCAACAACTGGACCCCACTCTTGTGGGCGTCGCGACGTGGCCACCACAGAGTGGTGCTATTGCTTTTAAAGAGACCTGATATTAACGCCAACACTCGTGGCCTTTTCGGTTGGACACCGCTCTTGATTGCAGCAAAGAATGGGCACGAACACGTGGTCTCGCCACTGGCCGGAAGGAATGACATTGCTTACGATACGGTGGACGATGCCGGCCATACTCCTCTCTCTTCGGCCAGCGGAAATGGTCATCGTGCGATTGTGAGGCTTCTTATGGAGCATGAAGGAGATAACATCTATCGAAAGGAAGACACTGTCCAGATACCTTCATCCAAATTGCCAAGGATTGTCCGATATTTCTTTAAATGAGATTATTGGCTTTGTCATTACTCTTCTTATATTCTTCCTACCGCGCTGTAACACGAGTACCCTCTTGCTGGCAGGAATCAGCAAAGCCGAATTGCTAGAGGTCAAGCACGATTGAAATGATGCTTAGGCCCAGAATGAGAAATTGCATGAGATGCGAGCGCTGCGAGCGCAGATCGATAGCCTCCCATCGATGCCCCCGGCAAGATGATGGGCTACAGTAGCAGCGAGCGCACCCAATCAGGAAATACTTAGCAGCGAGATAAGGATCAGAACTGCGTCTGAATCAACACCCAGCGCTCCTTGGTTGACCCACACTAAGACAAGGACACAAACGACACTAACACCTTTGGTCGTTGTCTCCTCACCAAAAGTTCATTGGCCAAAAAGATGGCCGAATGTAAAAATCTCGGAGCAAAGAAATTTCCCTCTGACGATCGGACAGATGCCAACCTCGGCTATCGTAACGGCCAAGCTCCACTGCATCTGGCAGTGGAAATGGGCGATTGCGGGGCAATTCACATGCTCTTACGAAATCCACGAGTTGACGTCAACTGCATCAACCACTTGCAGGAAAATCCGTTACTTCTACGTTTCTCAGGATACGGCCGATTTCCCAATTGATAAACAGCCAGTAACTTAGATAGCGCTCGGCTATTCTCGTCGCCGTTACTTTGTGCCACTGTAGAGGTAGCGGTGTGTACTGCGGGTCGATCTCTCGGGCGTTCACAAAGTGCACGAGTGCGTACTTTTGGGGGTCAAAGGCTGAGGCATGAATCCTGGCCCACATATCGGCATTTCGGCATGCCGCTCGGAGTTTCTTTGTGGTTACGCACTCGCTGTCTCCCTTGGCCATGACGCAGACATCATCTACCCAGCCGTTGCTGGTGACGCCGTTCGCGCAATTCTCAATCAGGTCTGCGTTGTAGATGAGATAGAGGATCGGCGATATCGGTGACCCTTGGGGGATGCCCGTCGGTGTCGGAACTTGACTGGAGATGCCCTCGGGCATACGAATTCCTGTGCTCCGATTAGACAGGAAGGCTTTCACCCAGGCGGCAAGTTGGCCCAACCGCCGCTTTTTGAGGTTGTGAAGCAAGCGGTCGTGTGAGGTATTGTCGTACGCTCTTGATACGTCCATCATCAGTAGTGGAACTACGGGTTTGCCCTTCCCCCAGGCTATTTTTATTCGGTCGATCATGCTGTGAATAGCATGGTCCGTGGTGATGTCCCGACGACCACCAAGATAGGTCTTTGAAAGCAGTCCCTCGGTTTCCACCGCATAGCTGAACCCTCGTGCGACCACTGCCTCCAAGAACTTGCCAAGGGTGTTGAGCAACGCTACAGGTCGGTACGACTTGGCAAGTTGGTAGTCACTTTTGCCCTGCTTCCTCGTGACGACGGTGATTGAGCGTTGGAAATCTGTCGGGTTGTACCCTACGCGTACACCCGCGTTGAATAATTGAACGAGCACTTGCAGGATGACCGGTACTTCGATTAGCTTTTGCCAGAATGAGCTTGGGATACCGTCTTCTCCGGGTGATTTTCCTGCCTTTGCGGTTCTCACTGCCTTTTGTATCTCTAGTGCCGTAATTGATGGGAATCCAATCGGTTCCGGGTATTGAAACGAAACCGTGTCAGAAAGATCTGCTGGCTGGGGCTGTGGAAAAAAGGCCATTCGGAAGGCCTCTGCCTTCTGACCGACCGTCTCAGCGAGCCTTCCCGGTGATTGAAGATTTTGGATCTTTAAAGAGGGGGTGAGGCCTCTCTTGTATGCTCCGGTGCGATTCCTTGCCCATTTGGCGAGACGTCAGATGCCCTGATCGCCATTTTTGATGGCCTGTTGAACTCAGCGCCGATGCGCTCTAGATAGTGCCTCTTTGACCAGACGATTTTTCTTGTTGCGTGCTTCAGTGTAACGTATCCAGTCGTAGGGATCCTTTGTTCTCGTATGCCTACGTCGTAGACGACGGAATTCCTTGACGGCCGCTTTGCACATGTCCTCGAAGTCAGGATTTGACCATACTGACGGTATTGCCCACGGGGTTGAGGTTTCGATTGCTGATTGGACGACGTCCACTGGCATTGGGCCTCGATCTGTGACGGGCCCGCTTGGGACAGGTCCCTTTCTTGTAATTCCTCTTAGATCATTGTTTTAAATTTATTATTCATTTTTGTTTAACTAAAAATTATTCTGAATGAGCTTATTATTGTCAGTCGCATTCCGATTTCTCCGCTTCTGCTGTATAGGTATTGGCGTTTCAATATCCAGCACTTTCCTGATGGGGAAATCGTCGGACGAGTGTTCAACGTCATCTTCTCGCTCGCAGCGGACGAGCCTGCTGGTGAGACTCGAACTGATGAAGGTAAGGTCGATCAGCGATGCCTGGTCGTTTCTGACCAAGTGGCTCTTCCTTCCTCGTTAATCAATGCAAGGCCCTGCTCAGTCATGATTTCTAGTTGTTGTTCATTTCGCCACGCCTCCTGCACCACGACAATGTCCGTCGCTAAGACCTTCCCTGTCTCTGAGAAACTTGGCATTGCATGAGCTTACTGATACCAGGAAAAGAATAGATGAAGGTGGGTGCCACAGTTATCTAACTCCAAATTGCATTGGAAGCTAACCAGATAAATACAGGATTGGAGAAAATATCTCTAGTTGAGCAACATCTCAGGAATCATCACGATGGAGTTGCTCAACTCTGTGAAAATCAGTACCACACAAGCGACCATGGAGAAGGCTTGGGCTTTGGCGGTGCTTAAGGCCCTCTTCCTGATTCACCTTTTCTCGCTGCCGGGGTCTCAGGGGATGAAAGCGCAGGACACCGAGGTTCACTGTCCATCATTGTGAACCATCCTTTTCCTAGCAATGTCAAAACTCCTCGGCTAACTATTTAAGACCCAAATGATTCAAATCTACCAGGAGGCGCCATTTCGTGTATTGATACGCAACGATATATTTCACAGCCTGGGAACGATGCAAGTCAAAAGTTCAGATTACACATATCTGATTTTATCCAGATTCTGAGCGAGTAAGTGAAACAACAGATGAAAACTCAAACGCTCCTTTTGCCCCCCGCTAATCTGAGAAAGAATTCTTGATGATACAGAGAACAAGGAGGCAATGCGCTGGTCAGAAGATGGGCAATCTATTGTTACCGCTCTTGGAAGCTATTTCCCTGTGCATCTGCTTACAAGGCTCTCCACAAAAAGCTACCAATCTTTCATTCGGCGACTTTGTTACTATGGATTTTACAAATTAGGAGGCGCCTACCGCCATGGTTCTTTCATTCGCGGTCAACCCAGCTCCATATGGACGACTCGGGAGATGAGCCACGGCCCTTCAATCCCTTCGCCTCTACGAAATAACACTTCTCAACATGGGCATCGGTACAAAGTGATCAGAAGAAAGCGGATAAGAGAAAGTATTTGAGAGGTTGTCAAGAGGACGAAGTGCCTCGGCTCCCAATGGAGGAGGAAGGCTAATTTCGAACTCTGGGGTAATATGTAAAGTGACTCTTTGATACCGATGTGTTGTTGTGCCAAAAAGATCAAAAATTTTGACATCTTGGTTTTCTCCAGAGATTTTGTGTGGTTGGGGCTCTGTAGTCTTGATCTGTCTGATAAGATCATTTCCGAGAAGCTCTTCTCCGGCAAGCTGCGCTTCTGCACGCTCCTGCCTGGAGGACAACGAAGAGGCATGATAACAAAGTCTCAGGCGTTGGAACTCCTGAACGCTTTCCTCAAAATTGTTGGGAATTGCAAAAATGCATACCTCCAGCTGATTCTGATGTGGGCGCTTCCCCTTGTAGTACTCATCTGCGTTGAGGATTCAGTCATTTAATCGAACGGTGTCCGGGCAGATGATCAGAATCTGACATCCATCATGGAACTAGGGCTCAAACAATCGCATGGTATGATCAAGGTCTCGTAGTGGCTGTAAGAACTTTTCTTTCATATGTTGGGTTGGTGTAATCTGAAGCGAGCTAAGAGGGCGCCAACATCAGAAGCCGTCAGCTGGTCCATTATGGCGCATGCTATCTCATATTAGCCTTCATGGTGAAAGAACAATGGGATATCAAATTGGTATTGGGACATCATGATAGGTCTTGCAAATGCCGGGAGCTGCGTGCTTTTAAAAAAAATCAGTTTATGGCCGCTTGCCGTAAGCGACTTCGTTCCGAGATCTTACCGAGGAGTAAGCGTGGTAATACAATAGTTGGAAGTACGTGAGCGGTATAGAAGTTACATTTGCTCATTGGCATAGCTGGGACCCAGAAATCTTTACAACAGTCTTTGCAAAGCATCAATGAGCATGTGGTAAACATATACCGTGAATGGCGCTCCCAGGAGCCAACCACGCTTCTCGAGGCCTGGGCCTGGTAAGTACCTTTTTAGCTGTCCGATATACATGAAGTATGCGTTCTCCTGAACGCGAGGAAGCCTGTTCCTCTTGCTTCCTCGCTCTACGTCTTGTATCTAGAGTCGACTATAGCTTTTCTTAATATTGATTATTCACATACGAAGCCCAGTCCCCATCTACGTATACGTGAGACCCTCGCATCAGCTAATAGGTGTCTATATTTGAGATCTACTTCTGGGATCTTCACTCTACGTTCCTGAATGAGTACGAAGTTGGTTTGTGGAACGCATTGCTGGACCCGGGAGCCGTTGCGCTCCTAGGGCCGTATCTCCGAATCCTAGAGTCAATCTTCTGCTTCCCAGGGTAGGTTTGTTAACTCAAAAATAGCTTTCACCAGACCTACGCACAAATCTGCGTCATCCAATTACTCCTGTAAAGGCAAGTTATAGCCCCAGGAACTGTACTCGAGGTTCTAAGAGTTGATGGAACTGTCAACAGGAACATGACGTTGATTTCCCGGGGCAGAGACACAGAACCCAGAAGCTCACCCAGAAGCTCCGTTGGGCTTCCTGGGGGCTACATGGGTCCTAGAAGCGGCGCTTATGCTCTCAGGCACCGCAATAAGGTCCCCGGGAGCAAGAGGAGCCCCAGGGTCAAGACATGCATTCCCAGGGCTGATAGAGCTGGCAACAGGAACGTGACTGGTCATATTAGAGTGGAGATGGAGAGTCTACAAATTAAGTACGATTCATAAGTCTATGTGATCTCTGGGCAGCTCGCATGTTTCTCAGGTTGGCTTTGAAGCCGTCCATGAGGTTTTGAAATGTGCTGTCCAACATAGAGTCGCTTGAGGTGGCGAGGTCGGATTTTTCGCGGTCTCGTAACATGACCGCAAAGTGTACAAGGGCCGAACTGAGACCGGCAAGAGCCAGCCAGGTGATGGGAAGGAAAAAGAAGGCAAAACGCATTCGAATTGTGGCCGCGGAAGTATTCAGAGGCATCGTGTCCGCAAGAAACGATTTTTTCCGAATGCAGGAAGGTAAGGCAGGTCTCGTTAAGGAATAGCGGAATGATGAAGCAGGTCAATCTCCGGGCACCGTGAATTTATATGTGCTACAGTCTTTTCACATAAATGCTGTCTTAACAAAGAATGGCCCGGCTGATAGTGAGCCGTGCTAAGTGGCTCTCCCATGCTTTGTTGCCTCAGAGGTAATCCTTATAGGCATTCTCTCGGTAAGAATGTTTCAGACCAAAGCGCTATTCCTATCCGTTAGGTCGACGGTCTCGGAGAACGTGTCCAATCTCTGGGTAGTAAGGCATCTCCTGGAATCGCCCTGTGAGGTCCCAGGCGCTGCTGCCCTTTTTTTTTGAAAGTTGCATCAGGTATCCTGGAAATAGATTAGTCACTACACAGAGTCATATCAGTGCACCTTATGGAAGAACATTTGACCCGGAAGCGAGTTCGTAGATGTAGAAACACATAGATACAGGTACCCCGTCCTATCCTTTGCATATTTTCTATTCGTGATATTAACCGACCCATTCTCCCACTGAACGGTCTACCATTACACACGAGGGTCCAGCTGCCTGTGCTCTCTTTTGACAATGTCGTTCTATTTTACTTCAAACAGCCATTACATCCAGGTGGGCGTCAATCACGGCAACATTTATACGTCTACCGAACCGAGATCAGTCAGTCATTCTCAAGACACTCTGGTTTCAGACTCAGCGAACCGCATCGATGCTGCTACAGCAACAGCTCTGGATCATGCTCTGATCAAAGCACAAAAGTTCCTAGACATGGCTCAGGGCATAATATCTGAACATACCAAAAATTCTTGGAGTTGTGGAAAACCTGGACATTCTTCTTCTGGACATCAAAGACCTCAGCCCTTAACAGTGGGGCTTTTTAAAAAATGGGGTTATAACCACTGTCTTTTCACTCTTATACTGCTGCATCATGGAATGCTACGAGCTCAAACCTACTCCGCTGGCAATCTCGTCTATATGCGTTCAACTTGACGCCTGCAACTTGGCTCTTCAATGCGTGTATGGCGCAGTTAGAATGTACGTTTCAGTTTGCCTATCTGTATTTACAGCAAAAATATTCTAACCAGTCTCGCGTTGCAGGGATATGGACGGCAGGGAATGGGTATCTTCACAGCAACAGAAAGCCGCGGAGGCCATCGAAACCCAGTTGGATCGTGGCAGCTGTGGAAAGAAGCTTATGAACGAAAGAGCAAGCTCTTAGCCGTTGAATTTGTCAAGCCTTTCCCAGACGGACCTCAGTGTCAGGGACGTCCCCAGATTCGGCTTGAATTTGCCTCTATTGATGGGTTTTGTGTGATTTGGACAGCTGATCCAACCATGCAAGTCTGTGGGTACACCATTCCGCTAAGATTCAATTTTTTATCAACCGATTTCAGCCGCTCGAAATGGGTGAAAGGAGTACCGGTCAGGTTGTGTGCAAAAACGAACATTTTACCATCGGATGGCGAGAAACGGATCATGAAGCACAATTCGGAAATTTGTTATTGCGTAGTAAAGCTCTTTCGGGACCACGGTGCCGAGCGGAAACTATCGAATGACGTGGCACATGTGAAGAAAAAGATCGAAAAGCTCAACAGAGAGATCACCGATAGAACGCTAGGCACGGAGACTGTCGGGCCAAATGGCGGACACAATCCGATGGAAACTGGTCAATTCGATCATCGGCCTCAGAAGTGGAAGTCATTGATGAAATCGCGGAAAATTCACAACATTCATTATGACCTTCACGGGGAGTTGGCTCAAACGCATAAATTGTTTTCATCGGCCCGCCCAGAGAGTGTTCTTATATTTCGTGGTAACGAGCGAGATGATCCGGATTTGTATCCTGTTACATTACCACGTGGAACGGACACCGTGATGAAAACTGGATACCTGAACAATCAACAAACGGAGAGCACATCCATGACTTCAGTCTCCGAAAACTCTGTTCCATCGTCCAAAGAGATTTACGTGCAGTTGGACCATCCTCGAAGCCCTGTCAATCCACAACGTCCGCTTGAAATATCAAATGTTTGTTTTGGAGCCTTGCAGGGCTCCTCACTTCCTGCAATACAGTTAAACAAAGCTGGTTCGTACCACAACGGAAGAACATTCTTCCATATCATACTCACATTCTCACAGTCGCATGCTTTTATGTACATTTCAAACAAGGTGGAAATGCGCTCCCGAGCTACTATTATGCAATCTACTTAGTAGATCGTACCTCACTCGATCTGAAAGAAAAGCTTGCGGAAAAGGTGCAGCTTGACCCGAGTCTTATTACTCCTGTCTTCTGGGAAAATAGCAAAGGCTTAAAGGTTGTGGTTGATGATAATTGGTCCAACATATATCCCAGAGGCGCAGATTATGACAGCGGATATCTGTGGTGTTTCGCACACGGAAGTGGCTTCCTCAAGCTCCCACCCCTCTCCGGTGGAAGTAAAGTGTCGGGTAGAAAAACGCCTGTTTCGTGACCGCTCGGCCAAAAAGGTGCACACCTTCTCAGCTAGGCTAAGTACGGTGTATTTATGCGTATTCTTAGTTTGACATAAAGCTCGTTTTCTAAGTTTCTTCTCTTCAATGAAAATAAACAAATCACAGCATCCGTCACAAGAACGATATGCAGTATTTAAACTTGGCTTTCTGGATGCTGCGTACATATATATCCAACCTCTCCTGATACTCCAAGGCACGGACGAGTTTGAAACTGCGAGAAATCAGTGCAAGAACTGGGTTGGTGAATTGCGTGACACTGGAATATCCGATACAGTTGAGATTTTCCAAGCAATGAGCTGAATCGGGACAGAGAGCACGTAGAGCTCGTCGGCGAGAGTGCATCCGGGCGAGAGTGCATCCTAACGACTTATCACACCCTCCAGATCTTTTCCACCAATTAGAACCGCCGATTGGGTTGTAATCTGGCAGGATTTTTTAACCTCTGATGTATCATACAATTAAGTGAACTCAGAGGCCTTTTTTGATCTCGCGCGATGTATGTCTTGATCGACGAAACTTGCTTTCGAAGTTGAATATAATTCGAATGCGAATATTAAGCTTTAAGATCACTTGACCGTGTGAGAAAGGTATTCAACCAGCTACTCCGAAGCTATTTCTGCTTCTATCGGATTTCAACGACCGCAAAAATTCATGCCATCTAGTTTGTTCGGGTATTGTAGAAGTAGATGCTGCCACCGGTCGCAGGAAGGACTAGGAAGAGCTGAAATGCGTAGGGAACACAATGCAGAGCAAGGTATGAAATGTGCTAAGCCTGAACCCTTCAATGACAATACGTCCATTCGTTCGCAGATGACATGTCGATCAGAATCCTGTTGGAGAATTTTGGCGAGTCGTTCACCTTCACCAGCCAGCGTGTCACGCCCAGTCGTTATGATAAGCACCTTTTGAGGAAAACGGGAATGGTCTGCAAGACCAGGAGATATCCGCGGATCTCTCCTGTCAATACCAGATTGGATATAACAGCTGTAGAAGAGCCTGCGCACGAGCGCAGGTAGAGGATGTCCACTGGAATGGGGAGGGGTCAACGTAGCCGGGTCAATGTAAGGCTCTGTGCTTGGGTAGAAGGCGAGGAGGGAAGAAAAAGTGTTTGCTGGGAATATGGTTGACCCCAATACAAGAGCAATATTACCTCCAGCACTGAACCCGGAGATGTGTAGTCGGTCCCCTGCCCATCTTCTGGGGTTCACGGGTTCGAATCCCAGTGCCGGCAACTCTAAGAAACTTATCACGTCTCTGTTCGGAGACACTATCACACGCGATATGGAGTATCTCAGACCTGGTTCACAGGTCACAGTAGAACAAGAAAGGCATTCGCCGGTGAGGTTCTCACCGTAGGAAGTTCGGAACAATATCGTGGAAACAATCATGTATTTGAATCATAGTAGTACGCTGCATATCGCCCAAAGCGAGGGGTCAGCGTAAACGAAACCATCCATCCATCCACCTTCTATGGTATTTAGAAACACACTCTCAAGTACTTAGCTGTACTAGTCCATACTGTACCGCACAGAAGTCGATACATCATTTATCACCCTGGAAGACAGTCCTAGCTAAGTCTTCTATCCATTTCGAATACACTGACGAGATAGATTCATGCGCAGATGGGTTGTCTAGTGCGATCTTGTCGGAGCTGCACCTCGAATATATCTACCTACTCAATCTACATATAAGATCATCGCATTGATGAAGATTATGAAATTAATGCAGCAGGTCAGATCGAGGAACAAAAGGCCTTATAACAAACAATGCTTCTTGGCTTAATCACAAACGGGATCTGAGAATGTTCGTCCTATTCTAATGAGAATTCCTGTGTAGTCTGTAGGCTTTGATGAAAAGCTCGATTCGTTTCAAGAAACAAAACTTGGACTACAACAATGATCGAATTTGTAAGATCACTGTAGGTTCATTGAGACTGTCTTGGTCTGAGTGTAGTTGAAAAGCGCTTCTTCGCCTAACTCTCTTCCAATACCGGACTGCTTGTAGCCACCGAAGGGCAACTGCCAGTGCACTCCGTTGTACTGATTAACCCACACTGTGCCCGCCTTGAGATTGTTGGACACTTCGATGGCGGTTTTGAGGTTTTCCGTGTGAATGCCAGAGGCCAATCCGTAGGCCGTATCATTGGCGGTCTCAATAATCTCCTCAATCGTCTCAAACTTTCCAACCACACCTACGGGACCAAAAATCTCTTCTTTCACAATTTCCATGCCTTTGGAGACGTCGGAAAATATGGTTGGCTCCATGAAGTATCCTGGGCGATCGACTCGATTACCTCCAGTTTCGACATTGGCTCCTGCTTTTTTGCCAGAGTCGACGAATCTAAAGGTTCAGTTAGCAACTGATTTCGAGGCTTTGCAAGGATAGGCATACCCCATAATTCGATCCAGCTGAGCTTTGGAGACCTGCGCACCATGAGCGGTCTTCTCGTCTTCGGGAGGCCCGATAGTTCGTTGTTGGATTTTCTCCTTCAGCTTCTGGATAAAGGCACCGTAGATACCAGACTGCACATATATGCGACTGCCTGCACAACAGTTCTGGCCCATGTTTGAGAAGATACCATTGTCAACCCACGAAGCTGCACGGTCGATATCTGCATCATTGAAGACAATATTGGGTGATTTACCTCCCAATTCGAGGGTGACCTTTTTCAGGTTGGAAGATGCGGCATCCTTCAGGATCTGACGGCCTACGGCGGTAGATCCCGTGAATGCGACCTTATCCACGCCCATGTGACGAGATATCGCAGATCCTGCGATGTTGCCATATCCGGTGACAATGTTGATGACGCCTGATGGGAAGCCCGCTTGGACAATAAGCTCAGCGGCGACCAGTGCAGACAACGGTGTGATCTCTGCAGTTTTCAAGACAACTGTATTTCCGCAGGCAATAGCCGGTCCGATCTTCCATGCCCACATCATCAATGGCTATGGAACGTAAGCATTGGTCTGTTTGCGTAAATATTAAGAAGCAACTCACGAAGTTCCACGGAATGATTTGACCACAGACACCAATCTAAAGGAGTTAGTAGGCGGCTCCACGCCCTTTCGCAAGAAAACATACATACCGGTTCACGTCGTGTATAATTCAGCTTGCTGGGATCTGTGTCGATAACACGACCTTCGATCTTATCCGCCCATCCAGCATAGTACCGAAGACAACCAATAGCTCCACCAATGTCTCCCCTGGCACTGTTGATTGGTTTTCCGTTGTCCATTGATTCTACCGCCGCCAGTTTCTCCGCAGATTCTTCCATCAGCATGGCCAGCTTGTAGATGTATTGGGAACGTTCATTTGGAGTAGTCAGCCTCCACGGACCATTCAATGCCTTTCGAGCAACGGACACGGCCTTGTCGATATCATTTTCGCGTGCTTCACTGACAGAGCATATTTTCTGTTCGGTCCTGGCACGGCATTAGCATAGCAGCTCTTGTGATGGTCAATTAACATACGCTGGATTTAGCTGTGTCTCTGTCAGTCTCTCAATTCCAAGGTCAGGTTACAATACACATACAACATCAATGGTTCTTTTGTCCGATCCGCCCACGAACTCATTATTAATGAATCTGCTGTATATGAGCCAGGATTCACAAAGTCTGATTTTCAAAGACGTACAGTCCAGTGGGTTGCTGGTAAGCGATTCCCGTTGGCGTGGTAAGAGAAACAACCGTTTTTGTCGCCATAATGAGAAAAGAGATGGCGAAGTTAAGATCGCTCCCCCAGAAGTAAACTTGATAAAATCGAGCGGATTCTGAAAATTCCTGGGGCATAGAAAATATTGATAACAGGATTCTCATTCATTGACATCATTGTCACATCAGGCTTCATGCATCATCCTATAACGTAACCGTACACCGAGCGGGGAAGGAAACCGAGTGGTTCACCCGCCCAATTTTCGTATTTCATTCAACACATTTCTTCTTCAACCACCTACCATACCACCGATTCGCTTTCCAAGATTTTTACATTATCCTTGCACTTTGCCTTGAATCATGCTCCCTCTTTGAAAAAATTCTCTTTGTAAAAAACCTTTTTTTAGCCTTACCGCATTTTCTCAGCGTTGCGTCCTGCTTTTAAAGGAAGTGCCGAGAAACGCAGTGGTATGAGCCCGTTGGAGTTTGGGGGTTGTATCAGATAGACTTGTCAGCACATGACTGATGCACAGTCGACTGAGAGAGAAGGGCCGAGGTGGGCGGTCTGAACTTGACATTGACTTCATCATCGATGCCACCATCAGCCATGTGGATGTGATAGATAGCATGCGATCGCATCAGTACAAAGAAGCTTGAGGAGACAAGACATTTGCTCGTTTTTCCGTTCGATTCGAGTGATGGGAATAAAAGGGATCCTCCTGTTGTACAATCCGAGTGCACAAGGCTTGAACCAGTTGGAGATGTTATCGCTTGTCTGTTCGTAAAATTCGCAAAGTGTAGACTTGAGACGAGACGGTCAATTAGCTTCGTAGTCATGTCATTTAACCGACTAGATCACTGGCAATTATCTTAGGCAATGTAGTCATCATTGAAGGCATGTTGTATTCAGTTCGTCGCACTCTTCGGCTGTCGCTTCGTCAAAGATGCTTTGGAGCGCACTGGGTACTTTCCAGAAATGGCGAAAGCGCGTGACGAATCCGCCTGAATAGTGTGAACACGATGAGGTCGATTAAGAAAAGGGCCAAGGTAGACAATATGGTCCTTTCGGTGACTCATCGTCGATGCCACCAGAAATCACGTGGAAGTGATAGACAGCAAGACAGCATGCGATCGAATCGGTAGAGGGGAGCTCGAGCAAACAAGACACTTGCTCGCTTCGCATTCTACCTGGAACATGAGGGATCTCCTGTTGTATGATCCGAGTCAGCAAGGCTTACTTACCACTTGGACGATTTGTTATGACTTACCTGTTCATGGAGTTCGCAGAATGTGCGCTTCGTGCGCTTGAGACGAGACAATCAGTGAGCTTCATGGTCATATGAACCTGCCAAACAGATCATTTACAGTCGAAGCATCAGATGAAACCTCAAAAGCTCGTGTTTTCCCCGCTAGCCCGATTAAGGTTTCTTGATGATCCACATAACAAGGAAGCAATGCGCTGGTCAGAAGATGGGCAATCCATCTTTATCGCTCTTGAAAGCCATTTTCCTGCGCATCTGCTTACAAGGCTCTCCACAAAATGCTACCAATCTTTCATTCGGCGACTTTATTACTATAGATTTCACAAATTAGGAGGTGCCTACCGTCATGGTTCTTTCATTCGCGGTCAGCCCAGCTCTATACGGCCGACTCGGGAGACAAGCCACAGCCCTTCAGTCCCTTCGCCTCTACTTAATAGCACTTCTCAACATGGGCCTCGGTACAACGTGATCAAAAGAAAGCGGGCAAGAGAAAGCATTTGAGAGGCTGTCAAGAGGACGAAGTGCCTCGGCTCCCAATGGAGGAGGAAAGCTAAGTTCGAACTGTGGTGTAATATATAAAGTATCTTGAGGAAGCAACTCTTTCTGCCAAAAACGTTTTGTTTCGGAGTATTTGACCTTTTGACTGGATTGGGATCTAATTTAACTTTTTTAATTTTAGCGAGGCTCTTTGACTGCAATGGCCACTGGTCGATCGATCAACAGATAAACCAACAATAATTGTTAAGGAGCAATCAATGACAACATCCGGCCGCCCCAGCGTTTCTCTCCACTCACGAATGTATTTAGCATGGGGATTTGAGTCCGGAGATGTAGCTTGATCTTGGGGTTTACTTGACGTAATTCGGATGGAGATGACGTATTGGGTCGGGTTGCCGACACTCCGACAACCTATGAGAGGCGCGAAATACAATAGAACCAACAGGGATTAACAGGTTTCCCCCACTGCTAAGGTCTTTTCCACCACAAACGTCCGATCTGACTGGTCCATCACCGGATACTTGTTTGTGTTAAGCTGGCCAAATTCATGATATTGAATGAGCAGCCAACCAAGATCCAACCATGGAGCAATTGCGGCATTGGCCCTGTAGGCAGTGCGCTGTTTCTCGGCCTGAATTTAAACGGTATGGCGTCGCCTTTTCGGGATGGTGCCTTTTCGGGATGGCGCATGTGTGCAAAATATAAGCTGTGCAATGTCCTTTTCACCTTTGTTTCTGGTCTCCACTTCCTCGGATTCCTTATACTATACTGGGATCGATACTTGTGCATTAGTTCACTCAACCAACCTACCAGATGACTGCTCCCATCGATTCTCCGGTCTCCGAGAAACCGGAGACATCAAAGTCAACGAACGATACCAACCTAAACGAGAATCAAATTAAAACAGAACGCGGAGCCGATATCCTCGCCGAACATGCCTCCGACTCCGATAGAGCAAGCCAAGACGATAAGCCCAAGCTACACACGAGTGGCAAGCTCGAGCTGACAGAAGACGCATGCTACGAAAAGCTCGGCTTCTGCTTTCCAGTGTGGAAAAAATGGATGATTCTAAGCGTCATCTTCGTTGTCCAGATGTCCATGAACTTCAACACGGGTGTTTACGCCAACGCTGTAACAGGCCTGACAGAGGAATTTCACATCAGCGAACAAGCCGCTCGAGTTGGGCAATGCGTGTTTTTGGTTGCATATGCATTCGGATGCGAACTTTGGGCACCCTGGAGTGAGGAGTTCGGCCGCTGGCCCATCATGCAGCTCTCGCTCTTCCTGGTGAACATCTGGCAGATCCCATGTGCTCTCGCACCCAATTTTGGCACAATTGTCGTATGTCGCATCCTCGGCGGTCTTAGTTCAGCTGGTGGCTCCGTCACTCTTGGTATGACCGCCGATATGTGGGAAGCCGATGACCAAGGCTTCGCAGTAGCTTACGTCGTGCTCTCCTCTGTAGGCGGTTCAACCATCGGTCCCTTTTTCGGCGGCTTCATCGGCCAATGGCTCTCCTGGCACTGGGTATTCTGGGTGCAGCTAATATTCGGAGCCGCCACTCAAACCCTCCACTTCTTCCTCGTCCCCGAAACCCGTTCCACGATCCTGGTCGACCGCGAAGCCAAACGCCGCCGCAAGACCGGCGAACAAGAAATTTGGGGCCCAAATGAGCTGAAGACTCCACGCCTAGATGTCCGCGATGTCCTCCACATCTGGTCCCGACCCTTCGAGATGTTCCTCCGCGAACCAATCGTTCTTTTCCTCTCCCTCTTATCTGGTTTCTCTGACGCTCTAATTTTCGTCTTCACGGAGTCCTTTACCCTAGTCTTTGAGCAATGGAACTTCAGCGTTCTTGCCACAGGCCTAACCTTTGCCTCCATTCTCATCGGCTACGTAATAGCCTACCTGATCTTCCTGCCAGACGTGCACCGCCAAATTCAAACGCGCAAAACCCAAGGCGCAGCAGCCCGTCTTGCAGAGCGCCGCCTCCTACTTCTCCTCTTCATCGCACCACTAGAACCAATCGGCCTCCTCGGCTTCGCATGGACATCCTCTGGCCCACCAATTCCCTGGATCGCGCCGTGCATTTTCGCCTGCCTAATCGCCATGGCGAACTATGCCATCTACATGGCAACAATTGACTACATGGTGGCCGCGTACGGGCCATACTCTGCCTCTGCGACGGGCGGTAATGGCTTCGCGCGTGATTTCCTGGCGGGTATTGCGACGATGTACTCGACGCCCATGTACCAGAATATGGGGAGCAAGTATCATCTGCAGTGGGCGAGTACGCTGCTCGGCTGTGTTGGGTTTTTGGTGCTGATTCCAATTTATGTGTTTTATTGGAAGGGGCCGGATATTCGTGCCAAAAGTAAATTTGCGCAGCAGCTTGCTGCTGATCGGGAGAGGCATGTTGAGACGAGGCGGGCGAGTCAGGCTCTTCGTCAGTCGTCTATTATAGCTTCATCTGGTCAGGCTTAGATTTCGGCTTTTGAGCCCATTTCTTCTTTCTTTTGCATCATTATATATATCCATGCTTTAGATTATAATCGATATATGAATTAAAACATTTACTTTTGATCATTGATTGATCCCGGTATATACTTCATGTTAGCTCATATTCACTACAAGTAAGAGATTTAGGTAGGCTAAAAGGAGTCGAGAGACTTTTTGATTATTACTCAATTACTGTTCTTTTCCCGATATTTTGATTGACAGTAGATATGGTTCACTCGTCGATC
>QAGG01000244.1:0-22251 GCA_003138045.1 Penicillium sp. MA 6036
ATCAGCGACCATCAGCGACCATCAACGACCATCAACGTTCATCAACGCTGATCAACACCCTCATCAACGCTCATCAACGCTCATCAACGCTCATCAACGCTCATCAACGCTCATCAACGCTCATCAACGCTCATCAACGCTCATCAATGCTCATCAACACATCCGCGCCGCACCAAAATAGTCACGTTTTCGTTTGCTCTATGCCCTGAGTGCAGATGCACTCTATTGCGACGGATGGACTAGCAGACCGCAACTATCAGGGCAGGAGGGTTGGGAATACGGCGCTCGATAGCGAAGAAGATTCAGTCGTGAATCTACGATTCTGGTGATTGGTTCATACCTATCTAGGGCTTGTTCTATTTCAACAATGATACTTCGGAATACGAAAAAGATGAAGATGTTGCGCAGGTCTTTGCTTCTTCGAATTCTCTTGGAATACTCGAATACTAGTCCCCAACACCACGGAGAGGTACCTGCACATCGCTGGGGAGCCATGACAAGTCCTTGGCGAGCCAAGTCTTGCATGACTGAGCACATTTTTACATACACAGGGCTCATTGGCTGTGAGGGAGCACAATTTTACAGTCACAGGGCTCATTGGCTGTGAGGGAGCACATTTTTACAATCACAGGGCTCATTGGCTGTGAGGGAGCGCAATTCTTACATCGCTGGGCTCGTGGCAGCGATAGCCGTGGTCACGGAGACTCTCAAGCCCGCAGGCAAGAGAGGGACACCATGACACATCGGAGTGTGAGGACCGAAGTCCTGATGTTTTTGGGCTGGGAATCCGGCTCCTTTTATAATTTTTCGGCTACGCCTCGAGCAAGGAACCAGTTGCGCAGTTGATAGCAAGAATCATTGTCTCGTTATTGGCGTTGAAATCATATGAACAACGTTGAGAATGGTGTTACGAGACCTTGTGGCCTACAGAGTCAAGTCTCTACTCGCAGTCATTCCTCTCGCAATTGTACGTTGAGCGTGGTGAACCATTATCATCACCTGTTGAGCAGAAAGTAACGCCGCAAAAATCTGATTTCTTCATATCATTGAATTTTCAAATAAATCGCTCAACGCGGTGGCAGACTACTCTGCCCGTTTTGATCACGGTCACTAGTCACCGTCACCGTCTGTTTCATGAGGGTTGAAGTGCTTCAACACATGCCGCAATAATAGGCTGGAGACTGTGGCAGACAGTGACATTCGATTGTACCGGCTGTTGGCCATAGGGCGTGCCTCCCATTGATTCCTCTACAATTCTCTTTGCCAAGCCTTGCGCTAAAGGCACTTTTCTGTGTCGCTCGCAACCAACTGATGGTGCCTCTACTAATACTTCTGCTACCTGTCGGCACGGACACTATGAAGATACTCCCAAATCCAGGGTATTGGTTGTTTTCCTTGACGGAGAATCGAGAGTCTAGACTTTGTTGGAAATCTCAGAATAGAAACCGAGTCCTGTTTCCAGGACAAGGAAATGAGTTATTTCAGCTACCATGGCTCACGAGCTAGGTTCTCATGATAGCCACCCACCTCGCGAGATTGCAACGCTACTATCACACTGAATGGCAGACCATCATGATGATTCTTCGAGGGATGAGAGAAAGAGAGGTGGTAGTTGCAACTAGTAGTGAAACCCGGCAGAAGCGTCCTGCAACGGATTGTTTTTATTACAGTGACGAGATAATTTACCGATTATAATGTTGACTAGCCCGCCGATTTTGGCCGATCCCAATATTCTCACCTTGATGCTCATCCTCGGAGTGGCCCGATGTAAAAGATATGTAATGATCAGTGACCTTTTCTGCGCAACATCCGCCAAATCGGTGTTCGTGAAGACTTCAAGAAGCCGGTTGTGGAAACATGTGAGCCATCTAGGAATGTCACAAGAAATCAAATGTAGCTTATGAGGCTTTTTATCTCGACTGTCCGGAAATTTTCACGTACCTGGATATGGTTCTATCAGCCCTGGCTTGACCCTGGGAGTTGTTCTGCTCCCAAAAGCTTTGTCTCCGTTTCTTGGAGCACATGCGCCGCTTCTAGGAGCCATGGAGCCCCCAGGAGACCCAACGTAGCTTCTGGGACCTTATCACTATGCCTCGGGGAGTCAACGGCTTATTCCTGGCGATATGTCAGGGATATACATGGAGTATACAGGATGTTTGGAGAAATTATCTGCGGGACCCACATGGCGCATATGGGTTCCCCTGATCATTTCTCCAAACATCCTGTATACTCCATGTATATCCCTGACACGATAGCCGATTAATTCCCGGAGCCTTAAGTGCGGTTCCGAAACCATAGGCTAGGCTTCTGGGTATCAAATGACTCATTTTTGTGCGTAGGTCTGGTGAAGGTGTTTTGTGAGTTAACAACCTACCCTGGGAGGCAGAAGATTGACTCCAGGACTCAGAGATACGGCCCTAGGAGTGCAACGGCTCCCAGGTCTAGCAAAAGCGTTCCCTAAACCAATTTCGTATTCACTCAGGAACTAAGATGGTTTCACGTATACGTAGATAGGGACTGAGTCTCGTAGATGAATAATTGATATTATAAAGAAATATTGTCGACTCTAGATACAAGACGTAGCGCGAGGAAGCAAAAGAAAGGTAGCTTCCTCGCGTTCAGGAGAATGTACATAATGTAGGTCCTGCGCAGATCATATCTCCATTCGTTCTGTATGCTTCATGTATATCCACGACATGGGCCTGGGAGCTATCCTGCTTCCAGGGGCTTTAGTGCGGTTTCTGGGGGCAAGAAAGCAGCTTCTGGGAGCCACGTAGCCCCCAGGAATTCGGACGTAGCTTCTGGGGTCTAGTACTTTCACCTCGGGGAACCAAAGTCATGTTCCTGTTGACAGTTTCATCACCTCCTGGAACCTCAAGTGCGGTTCCTGGGGTTATGGCTAAGCCTTTCCTGGAGTAAGCGAATGACGCAGATATGTGCGCAGGTCTGGTGAGGGTATCTTGTGGGGGCTTTCCGCGACCTTAGAAGGCAGAATATTGACTCTAGATCCAGAAGTAGGGTCCCAGGAGCAAAACAGCTCTCAGATTTAGCCAATGTGTTCCCAAAGCCAGTTCGTACTCAGCCAGGATCGCAGAGCGAAGATCCTAGGGGCAGACCTCAAATTCCTAGAAACAGCAACTGGCCCCAGGAGCTAAAGAGGAGTTCCCAGAGAATAAACAGCTCCTAGATTTGATTTTGACGTTTCCAGGATCAATCTGTTGATTCACAAAGTCAGATTAAAAATGTTTGTCGATAAAACATACACGAGTTGATTTTAATACGTCGTGAGATAATATAGACAGCATTGTCGAGACTCTTCTGCCGGCGAGCTGTTTTTTCTGCCAAAAAGGTCCGTCTTGGCGTCCACACAAACCTCTCCATTAGCTGCACTCGCCATCGGCATTTGCTTTGGCCGCGGCCGTTATCTATGATGCTGCATGCGCTTTATCTATCGGCACTCGGACTCGAACTAAGACATATCTAAGATGAAGCAAAATGCGAATAGCGTTTTTAAGCGCATTGACATCTGGCACTTGCCAATGTGAAACGGTCGCGTAGTGCTCTGGAGTTTAACGATCAGGATTTCATTCATTTGGTTGCTAAGCTTGCTCCAAAACTCCATATCCCTGTTGCTGGTCCGAAAGCCGCGGTCTGGTAACGTGCTGTCACGTGCTGTCAGACCGTCGCTTCGCTACTTTCCCATTCTCATCATCCGTGCGCTGTGAAGGGTGGTCAATTACGTTGAGTGAATTCACTCGTGCCGACCGGCGAAGCGGTGGATAGGTAGAAGAGTCTTGCGGTAGATGAGCCCCTCCCAGTCTGGCTGAGCGACGAGGCCCACTCTGCTCGACTGGTACCCCTGGGGATTCCACTGACCGCTGACGTGGCTGACTACTGCCTCCAGTTTAGTTTCACTTCCTCTTTCTCTTCCTTGCGGTACATACTCTCATCTCTGCCTCTTGAACAGCTCGACGACATGGTAGAATCACGAAAGGCACGTTATCGCTCATCCCAAGTAACTTCAATCGACGCATTCAACTAACGAACATCTTATAGCGCACATCTTCTCCCGTCGAGGTCGACCAGAACAAACAAACAAAGAGGGCTCGTACGAAATCCAAGCCCAAAAAAGCCATCAAAGATGTTGGAATTTGCTCGATGGACAAGAAGCAGATTGGCGACCACGTCAAGGCAGCATTGGCTCTGAATAAGTACGCGCTCAACCGGACAGTCATAAGTGTAAGTCATCATGTTCTTTCTACGCGATCCAAGCTAAGACCTGACAGCTTCAAATGGATACGGTGTTCTTCCGCACCTTCTTCGTCGATAACGACAAGCTTAGCAAACCACTGCCAATTACCCCCACAGAGTTCGACGACACTTCGCCCGTGGTTGTCGTGGATTTCAGCCATCATCAAGCAGGCGAGTTGCTTGGAGTTAGCAAGGTTAAGGGAGGAAACAGGTTAACCACGACGCACCTGGCGGCTATGTGTGTTGTGTTCTATCCAAGCCGAAGCACGGCCAAGATCTGGCTGTCTGTGTAGCGCCTGGTCTACCTGTCGGGCTGCGTTTTACTACCGGAGGCATAGATGGCGTTTGGGGCGCTTAAAAGCATGAGTGGCTGCCAGCTACATAATTTAATCAACTTCATACTGATATAGAGGACCACGAATCACTGCGACGATACTTTTTAATGGCACACTGGTCCCAGCGGGGGACGATCTTCAATGGATGATAGGTACCACGGAAGGGGTTCATCGCGACATTCATCTGCATAGACATAAATTCCTGAGCTGACGCCCGGGGCCCGGCAAAGCGCATGCCTTGTGTTTGAAGTACCACTTGCAGAATCCTTGCCACCACCGGGCTTGGCGTTAGGAAACACGTTTCCTTGCCTGTCTTCTCACGTACCTGTTACGAGCGAACCAACCAACCATATGGCATCCGATTCAGAAATGAACTGAGGCCTCATCTGTTCCTACCCTCTGCTGCTAACCAAGCTGACGGCATGTACACGTATTACCATTCTTCATGCTCCTCGATGTCCAATGCCGAAACCCAGCACCGACGCCGACCTGAATGTCCGCGTACGGCGAATTGCAAGTCTAGTGCATCGATATTAGTCCCGAGAGACCACCCTGAGATCGAGATTAAGGACGAGGAGTATTTCTCGGACTATGCTCGCTCTATGAGTCGGCGACGTAATTCGGCCGATCTAGAGCGTGTGGGCAAGGAGGCTCGGCAAACCCTTAAGGAGTGAGTATTAAATGGGATTTGGCTGCAAAGCCCTACATAGAATCGCTGACCGAATGCTGGAACAGACAAGCAAGCGCCATTCAGTCCTCCCTTCAGGCCTTCGCGGAACGCATTGAGGCGGTCAAGTCTGGCCACGACAAGTTGGAGAACGGGAACGACGGCGATACCCACCGGGAAAAGAGCGAAGGTAGTTGCGATCTCTCTCACGATCGCGATCATCTCAATTCTGTGCAGCGTGGTGACCCAGGGCCCGACCAAGCATCGCGCCAAAGCCAGGAAGCTCAGCCTGGCTGGCACCATCCATGGTATTGGTCATGTTGATGAGTCGCAAGGCTGCGCTAATCTGTCCTGCGGGAGGCCCTGCTGCGACATAAATTGCCGCTGCTGGAGTTGTTGGGACAGCGCATTTCCATCTATCGCCGGAGGGGCAGCGGGCGCCTGCGGGAGCATGGCTGCCAGTGGTTTCAGGGCGAAATCCAGAGGATTCGGCGCCTGACTCTCGCTTGGGGGTTGCAGTATGCCGGCGTTCTGGCCCAGGCCACCAAAAGAGGCAAATGGGCTGGCCATGGCAGCAGCAGCATACGGGTTGGCTGCGGCTGATAGTTTTAAGGTAGCAAGAGGGTTGGTGGAGGCCAGAGCTGCAGGCGCTGCAGATGCCGCCGTGTTCTGCTTGGCCATGTCAGTCAGGGCTTTGAGGATACCCCAAGTATCTGGCGCCACCGTGAATGAGCCATTAGCCAGTTGCTCCAGAACTAGGGCTCCTAGGGGGTTGAAGCCAGCGGCCAATAAGCCTTCCAGGGTGGGGGACTCGACATCTACGAGCCAGGGTTAGATGCGATCGAATCAGAGCCGCAGAAAGCGACTATTCGGGGACTTGGCACTTAGTCTGTGGCGAGGTGTTGGGCTTTTCGCGGAACGAGGTGAGATTGGCGGGCGGAAAGTGTACCCGAGCTCCCATATGTCGATGAGCTTCTTGTTCTTTTCGTACATTGTCCAGAAAAGGTATGCGTGAGCGATACAATTTTCCAAAGCCACACGAAGCAACAAAGGTAACAAAAGAACAACCAGAACAAATCAAACGAATCGTCGCAGCCGCCAAAACTACTGTTTCAAAAGTGGGCGGTACAAGTGGATAGGGAGAGTACAGCCATCAGACACGACTGCCCCAAAGGCGCCGCCGAGGCTGAACAAGCAAGTCTAGTGCGTACCTTTTGATCATGGGGCGCGTTATTTATGACATCAGTCATCAGCACGAGCAACGGCTCAATCACCGGAGTGCACAGCGTGGTGATGCCGTGGACCTTGGATCCCGACACGCCCGGGGGCTTCAGAGCCAGCATGGAATGGAGATAGTTCTCCAGCTCCGCTACAGCCGACGACATCAAGGGCTGGCGTGGGTCCCCGCGAGCAGCGTAATGTGTGCCAGAAACGGCTCAAAACAACGTGTATCCTGAGTGGATCCTGGGTCTTGTTTCACCGCAGGTGCACGGTGCGGTTCTACTGCAGTCCACCGCCCAGAAAACACTAGGTGGTCAAAGGAGGGAAAAAGAAAGAAACTTGGGAAAGCTCCTAAGAGGTTCGAGGTTTAAGTGCGCCGGTCATCCCCTCCGGGATACAAAATATCTTATATCAGACCGTTGCAACTCTCTTCACACTACAGCACGAGCGCATTCACTGTTGGTTGTATGGTCTCGGGCTCTCAGTGCGAGCGAGATAGCCGGGTCGTAGCCCTAGCTAGGACGATACCACTTTGGCTTTACACCCTCCGGACCCTAGTGCGAGTGAGGTAGCTCATCTCAATCTGTTTGCATACCGAGGCTACGACTGCCTGGGCAATTTATATGCTTGTCTCAGTCAAACAAATCCAAGCCATTATTGTGATTGTGGCCACTCCATAAGATCTATTCCATAGGCTACGCACTCGAATGAGGTCGGTAATAGCCACTGTCCACTCATGAGAAAACTCCCTGCGACTTAGTTAAACCTGTAAACCCCGAACAAATGAGGAGCCGATTAGAAGTCTCCGCCCCGTGATAGTGTCAGCCAACTGCTGCTGAACCTGCTGAACCCGCTCAAACCTAATGAACCCGCAAGACTCGCTTTCGAAATGATTAAACAGCCCCGCCAGGGAAACAAACTGCTTCCCACACATCACCCTCTTATTAGGACAGTGGTAAACTTTGTGCTGATGTACCGGGGAATTTGCATGCTGGTTGAGAGCATTGCATGAGTTGAACTCTCTATGACATAAGTAGCATTCCCAGCCATAGCCGTTGTAGGCACGATCAGTCGCTGAGTACTGCCCCTGCTCTTCCTTGTGCCATTCAATCTGCTTGTTGGTTATGATGCCATGCGGGTCGCTTTGTCGCATCATGCGCAATATCGTATCGCGGTTCATGCGAGGAGCCTTTGGGCAAGAACCTTGCTCCAGGTGGTGTGAGACACCGCTGGCGGTTACGAAACCGCCTTTGCAAAAAGGGCAGGTGATTTTAGTTCCGCGGTGGGTCTTTGAATTCAGATGCTAAGAGAAACCGCCAGAATTAGATATGCCTTTCACAGTGTTCTAATTAGTCATAACACACCGCACGAAGGTTGTTTTCATTCTGGAAGTGGCGATCACACGGTCTGCAGTAGGCCCGGTAATGTTCTAACATATCCATGTGCTTATCTGCGGCATCCTGATTGTAGAACTTCTCAGGACACTTCTGGCATACAAAACGAGGTTTCCAGTGGCCGACGGCGTTCATATGCTGAATGGAAGCATTCTCACTGCGAAACTCGCGGTCGCAAGACTGGCAGGCAAAGACCGGAGCCCAGTGGTCCAAGGTGTTCATATGCTGGTTGCATGCACTTTGAGACCGGAATGTTCGTGGGCAAGTCTCACACTCGATCCAATGATCGTAGTGGGTCATGTGATCATCACACTCGTCTTGATAATAGAAGTAATGATCGCAACTCAGGCACTCGTACATTGTGGGTTGACGACCCTGGCAATTGACGTCAGTTCCAACTAGCTTCTGAGGTAACTAGTTGTGAGACAGGATGCTGACGTTAATTAGAGAAACTAGGAGACTTGAAGAGAAGCCGATGGATACTGGCAGAATAAAAGAAACTAGATATCGAGGTGGTGGTGAGGGTCATGTTGCTGGAGGGGCATTCGTGATCTGCGACAACGTATCACATTTGACAATCCCGTCCCACCCTCCCTCCACCCCCTTTTCCCCAACTCGGTCACCCTCGGTCGGGCCCAGGGAAACGCCGTGCAGACATAAATGTCCCACCCCGCTGGCAGCTAATATTCTCTGTTGCGTCATGCGAGTGCTATGATTTAGATTAGAGAGAAGTACGAGTTGCATTATTAGCAGACTTCAGGCACTGCTACAGCTGCGCGCTGAATAGGATGGCGTAGAATTTGCTCGACGGGAGATAGATTTTATTGACGAAGAAATTTGTAAAAATATCAAATATACAACAAAAGCAGGCGGCTTAAATCGGCCGGAATCTTCAGTCAAACCACAAAAGTCAGCAGCAACTGCCGAATTAGGCATCGCCGTTTCGCCCATGTCAGCCAGAAGAGTATTGGACAGCTCGAAGGGATGGTAGACGGTGTCGAGATCACGGATTCGGCGGGCACGGAGACGGCAGAAGTAACCGATTCGCACTGCGAAACATGTAAATTAGCAAGGGCACCAAAACAGATCTCTCGACGATCTACGGAAAGGACCTAAGCATTATCAAGCTATAGCAAGCTACAAAAGAGCCATAGCGGGCCAATGGGGTCAGGCTTCCTGTAGCAATTGGCCGTACGTTCGGTCGATTTGGGAGGGTGCACTTCGACCTAATTCAGGTGACACCAGGGTTCAACAGACATAAATGGATCTCACATTTCTATGTTGATGGGGTGAGGTTCCACTGGGTCATGACCAATGAATTCAAGCCTGAATGTCAGTTTGCCATCAACGAATTCGTTGTACTCGCTAAGAATTGGTGAAACCTGCCAATAAAAACATTTGATTATGACAATGAGAGCTCAGCTGGGAGAAACTCAGAGTGTTATTTGACCGAGGAGGGCATAGTCGTCTACCATTCTCCGCCGGGCCACCGGGGCATGAACACCTATGCAGAACGCGCAGGCGGCATGATCATCATTCATATGGAAATGCTAATTCTCGAAGACAAATTGCCGAAGGAAATATGGCCAGAAGCAGCGTACGCAGCCGTGTGGTTGTTGAATCGTATCCCGACCTTTATCGTTCCAGGGCTGGATCGTGCCATGGGAGTAAGTGTGGAAGGGTTTCGGTGCGGAATTGCCACAAAGATCAACCTATCAAATGCTAAACAGTATGGCAGTCTTGCCTACTGCAGAATCCAGAAACAGGTGCAGTCGGACAAAATGGCACCGCGAGCAGAAACCGGCTTTCTAGTCGGTTATATCGCCATTCTATTGTCCTGACATTAGATGTGGCAGGGCATTCTCTGTGTCGAGCAATATGAAACGCCATGCAAGTCACTGTCCAACGGCTGCTAAGCTTCCGCAGCACAAGCCAAAGCCCACCAAGGCTTCTTCGAAGATATATACCGAAACCCCGGTTCCTTGTATTGCCAATATTTCAATCCAAATTTTGGGCAACCCTGCAACGCCCAATTCTCTCGTTTATACGACCTAAAACGACACGAACGAACCACACACAATCCGAGCCGCCTCGACTTTCGTGAGGAGAGATCATCCCAATGGGTACTTTACTTGACTTGTAATCGCAGCAGACATGCGTTTAAACCATTCCTCCAAAGGCAAACATGGCATGAGCGCCGATTAGGGGTAGAAATTTTGAGCATAGGTTGTCGTAGATAGTTATTAAGGCCGCACAGCAAGATGGCTCTGGGTGGTTTTGTTAGAAACATCAATGCCACCTTCAATGAATCTGTCCGAACAGTGCTATGCCACATGTCGTCCAGAGCGCGGTGTGTCTAACAAATAGTTGATCACCCAGGACATTCGACGTAGGGGACGTAGAGAATCCGGCCATTCCTAGCAAGAGCTGCTTGCCCGCGATACATTAGAAAACGACGTCAATGGACAAAGAACACAAGTGGTCAGCTTAACTAGCCTGCAGCTGCAGTGACTTCCAGGGTGGATGATCTTTGCACGTGTTGCTCCGGCTTGGATAGAAAAGCGTGCCTAGGCATCAAGTATACCAAGATCTGTCCAAAGACGCTACAACATTTCTGACAGCGCCCTTGATGCAGCGTCGTGCCTGTTCGATTGGTTCGTTTCCGCTCGTTCGTCTCCATCCGCTCGAATATGTCGAGCAGCCGAGCAACGCGGAGTAGGATCAGGTAGGACAGTATCGGTCGGTCATTCTTAGCTCGTGGCCCTTTGGTTGGCTCGGCTGTGACTCGGAACCAGACCGTCTCCTTTCTCGGTTCGTAGCGGGTATGGCAATGCTAATTCTGTGGGCCCGATATGACGGAACCCTTGCCTCACCTTCTTCTTGCACGCAGACTTGGACTAACAATCTGGCCATCTGCGAAGGAAAACACCAGCATTCCTGGGGTCTTTCGGAGTTCTAGGACTGGGGAGACGCGAGATGCTAACCAAGGACACTAAGGATCACCCATTGGACGCCAGTTATTCAATCCACAAGGAGGCTATTCTTTCGGATACCGAGACGCACGGTGGTATAAGCCCATTGTGGCTTGGACTCTGCCCCGGGTAGACACATCAGCACATGACCTGATGTACAGATCCGATTTAGAGAAGGGCCGAGGAAGACGATCTGGACCTTACTTGGCTCATCATCGATGCCACCAGTGGTTATGTGGAAGTGATAGACAGCATGCGATCGCATCGGTATAGGCAAAATTGAGCAGGCATGCTCGAGTCGTAATTCACTCGAGTGACGGGAATATGAGGGGACCTCCTGTTGTACGATCCGAGTCAGCAAGGCTTACCACTTGGACCAGTTGTTATGACTTACCTGTTCATAAAGTTCGCAGAATGTTCGCTTGAGACGAAATGATCAATTAGCTTCGTGGTGATATCTTACCGACGAGATCACTTACAATTGTCTTCATCAATGCAGTCACCATTCGTGCCGTGTTGACATGATGTTGTATCCAGTTCGTCGCACTCTCCGGCTGTCGCTTCGAATAAGCCGCCCTGGGTGCAGAAAGGCGTGTGACGAACCACCTTTAGAGGGTGATTGCACAGTTGTAATGAGAAGAGACCTCGCGATGAGGACGGCGCGGGGTTCATACACTCTGTGTGAGGGCGGTGAGGTTGAGGCGGAAGACGCGATAGTGACGCCTTGTTCTTATCTCTGATGCGGCGATAGAACTCCCAACAGGTATGTTTCACAGTGGCGATGGCTGCTCCTATGTACGATGGCATAAAATCAGCAATGGTGCTCGTGTTTTGGAGCACAAGATTGCACAAATATTTGATATAGCGCAGCAGAGGGTGCGATAAATCACACAATTCCAGGAAGAATGGAAAGCTCGCAATCGGATATTCGCACCTTTATTTGGCCGCTGCTTTGATTCACTTCAGCTAGGGTATGATGTGTGGTCTGAAGCGACGGGGCCAAGAATAGTATGTAGGCAGTGGCTTTGTGCAGAGCACTAACGGGGGTGCTGTATCCTCAGGGACTTCTGGTGCGATGTCAATGTTTACTATCGTTTATTAGCTTATAGATCGGCGACAGAATTCATGACTCACATTTTCTGGTGGCCAAGCCTAGGGACGAAGAACGGCAAAGAGTTGCGGTCCTTGCGCTCGTGCATTGTGGTCGAATGTCGGTTCTATTGGAATCGTATCGTCTTCAGTATCAGTAGAATTCAGACAAGTCAGGCTAAGATTCACATACCTGCGACGTGGATATTCGCACTTTCTCTTGGGAATACACACAGGCTGTACAGTAGATCAGCTCAGTCGGCTTCTGTGGCGGAGGCATCTTTGCATAGACATCTTTAATCGGCTGTTGTGAATGGCAGTGCATCTGTTGGGAGTCATACAGCACCTGTATGTATTTCCCGCTGGCACTGTCTGGCTTGTAAACCCACGATGTATTCTATAAATGTCAGTACAGTGGGAACTTCAGTACTGGATCAAATGGGGAAGAACTCATTAAGTGGCTCAGGCACAAGCCTGTTCGATTTTGCAGAGTCAAGTGAACAAAATGAAGAGCGAATTTCCGGGGGTAAAAAACGTATTTATAGGCTTCTCGGCTCGTCCTTTCGCACACAAGTGCGCTGCTTGGTAGAACGCGTTGAGGGACAACTCCCTTAATCGAGGCCTGTTGAAACCCACATCTTTTTTTTTACCGCAAATGTGTGCAGCGACATTTCTAATGCTTTAGCTGCTCAGCGAGAGAGACAAGAGTGGTGTTGAGAAAAGGATGCTGGGTCGGTCAAGAATCGTTGGCTGTGTTGAATCCTTCATAGCCGTCTTAAATTGAGGCTTTGTGGTCCATCCGCAATGGCAGGCTCATATTTCTTGTTCCGATACCTCATCTGTGAGCGACTCAACGTTGAATCGCCGAAAAACGTCTAGAATTTGATTCCGAGAAGTTACGGATTTTCTTTTTCTAGCCTCGCTTTAGTGTGGTGTTGGTTGTGTTGAGCTGTGGATCTGTCCGTCTCGACTGCGCAACTTTCGGACTTGTGATCAAGAACATAGAAACATCAAAGTATTCTTTTTTATTACTGAAAGTTCTAGAATGTACCATTTTTCGAATTTCTAAAACTTTCAACGAAGGGCGACGAGGTGTCCGAGTAAAATATATATCCATCCCAATGAGCGTTCATGCTTGGCCCTCAACGTTGTGAGACTAGATAATTTTACCGACCGACTTGTTGATCACTATCCTTTAATTAAGTTGAATGTCAATAGCCTGCTGAAAACTAAAACAGCTCCAGTCAGAATTTGACTGCTTCAACAGACCGTGGTGGTGATTGTAAAGCTCAGTCCATAGCCTCCTGCGTGTGCATAGTCCATAAGAGACACCGAGGATCGATGAAAATGGTATTATCTAGATCTTGAGTTCTCCTGCAAACAAAGTGGATGCCCCGAAGATCTCGCCAGACCAGGAAAAAGAAGGAGAACGGCAGTCCAGTGTATTGGAAACCCTTAGCGAAAAAGACAAATCTCAGGAGATCATGTTCCTCCCTTGGTAAGTGAAGCGATTCGGCTTCAAAAATTTTTGGGAGCCCAGATGAGGGAGAGGAGTGCTTGTTCATGGTTTTTTTGATGATGGGACTGGAGCTGGCGCCGAAGCAGGGGTTGGAGCTGGAGTGTTTAATTTCTTGCGCTTAGGACCCGGTTCTGATTCCTTTTCGATCTGAATCGGAGTCGATTTCGTAGTCGAGTTGCGCTTCTTCGATTTCGCTGCACCAGTTGACCTAGTATCCTGATGTAATTGTCTCGCCGCCCATGCACCAACATCTTGGATTAGGCGCACTCTGCAAAGCACCTGGAGCAGGTGAACTATTATCATCGAGATGGGAACGTTTTCTCGAGCGAGGATCTGCGTCGTCTGGTTTTTCTTTTTCTTTTTCTTCTTTCCTGTCGTCGTTCTTCTTCCTTCCATGCTTGTAATTTGCTGATTAGGGTGACGAGTTCTTGGACTAGAATTTCACGCTTTGGCTCGTAGGTGTTCTTTTCTGTTTCGTGGACGCTGGGCAGGCCCATTACGCGCAGCCAGTCTTGGCCGCGTAGCTCGTCTATGAGACTTTCTAGGACTTGTTGTTCGTGTTGAGCGCGGTTGCGCTCGATGTTGCGGAGTTGCTTTTCTTGACGTTCGAATTTACGGTGCGCGCGGAAATACGTCGCTTCATTTAGGGGGTCTGTGGCTGTTGTGCTTGGGTCTTGGTCTGGGAGGAAGGGGAGGGAGAGCTTTGTGCAGCCGTGCAGGTCTAGGATGGGGTTGCCGAAGGGTGTTGGAACTGATTTTGGGATTGGAAGGGGTTGGGATAGGTCGTCAATCAGCATAAGGGTGGTTTTGGCTGCCAGGAACTCTGCACGGCGTCAGTTGTGCATTAGACATGGTTGATATAGTAGTCACGTACCTGATTTGGGGTCTTCCAGACTGATGATTTGTTCATAGTTATGGAAATACCGCGCCAGTTCGCTCTTACACCGCGACCCGATATCAGCCGAGCGAAGCGACCGTCGTCCAGAACTCATTTCCCCGATTTCGTCGATCGCGTCCCTGTGACCCGACATGGCCGCAGTCCTAGTCGCTTCTAAGGCGCTTTCCCACCTTCTCGACGCGATTATCAATGCGATGAGTTTTGAGCGGTACAGGCGAACCAAGGGGCTTGACATCATCCGCAATTGCAGGCGTGACGGTGGGCTGCTTCGGAGCGACCAAGGGCGCAGGGGAGATCGTGTCTAGCGGGTCAGGCGACTCATGGACGACTCATGGATGCCGGAAAAGTTCGTGGCAGAGTGCGTAGTAGGATCGCGACGTGCGCGAGCAGACTTGATCCCATTTCCATGGTCATTTGTTTTGGTCGCTGGCGTCGCCAAATGCCCCGCTAGTGAGGCGACGTTGACGGAGAAGGTGCGGTGAGTCGGTGACGGGTGCGAGATTGCGATTGCGATTTCAGATTGGGACGGAGATTTACTAATTTTTTCACCGTTGTGGAGTCCCGACAGTCTGGAGAACTTCTGCGACGCTCGGGTGGGCTCTCCATCCGTTTCTTTAGAGTGTTGGTAGGTTCTTCGGAGGCCCGTCGCACAGAAACGCGGAGAGAGGTTTTGATTCGTCCACCGAGTCCCCTTGGCAGATGCCGAGACAAACTCCGTCCACCCGGTAACTGAATCATGAACCGATAGAGAACCTGTCACCGTCAGGCATTCAGCACCAAACGAACCGAGTCAGAGTCAGCCGCGTCAGCAGCCAGTGGAATCCCCAGGGGTACCAGTCGAGCAGCGTGGGCCCGTCGCTCAGCCAGACTGGGAGGGGCTCATCGACCGCTGTTGTGATATGAGGCTGGTGCAGATCAGGAACCAAGCCGCACCGTCGGAATTAGCTCCGAAGTGTCTATACAGACGACCAAGTTGATTGGAAATCAACTTGGCCCATTGTTATATATATAGGCACATGTATCACTCTGAAATAACAACTCAATTCATACCTCTGAACTACAACAACCGCAAGACTCTCTAAGCTACCCACCGCTTCGCCGGTCGGCACGAGTGACTTCCGCTCAACGTAATTGATCGCCCTTCACAGCGAACGGATAAGAGAATGGGAAAGTGGCGAAGCGGCGAAGCGGCGGTCTGGCATACGTGACAGGACGTGACCAGGCCGCGGCATTCGAACCAGCAACAGAGAGATATGGAGTTTTGGAGCAAGCTGAGCAACCAAATGAATGAAATCCTGATCGTTCAGCTCTTCAGAACACTACGCGACTAATTCAGGTTTGCAAGTACTAGATGTAAAATGAGCCTAAAGATCCCATTGGGAGTTTGCTTCATTCTAGATGTCGTAGCTCGAAGCCGAGTGCCATGGAGCACGAAGGCGGACCTTTTTGGCAGAAAATACAGCTCGCGGGTCGGCTGGCGAGTCTCGACAATTCTTCCATACTGCCTCACGACATATTAAAACCAGCTCATCTATATTAGTTCACAATCATTGTTAATCTGACTCTGAGAACTAATACACTGATCCTGGAAACGCCAAAAGCGATTATAGGAGCTGTTTTTTTTCTCTGGAAACTCGTCTTTAGCTCCTGGGGCCATTTCCTGGTTCCAGGAAACTGAGTTCTACCCCTGGGATCTCCACTATACGGTCCTGACTGGTTACGAACTGGCTCTGGGAACACATTGGCTAGATCTGGGAACTGTTGCGCTCCTGGGACCCTACTTCGGATCCTAGAGTCATTATTCTGCCTTCTGGGGTGGCGGAAAGCCCTCACAAGACACCTTCACCAGGCCTGCGCACAAATCTGCCTAATTCGATTACTCCCGGAAAGGCTGGGCCATAGCCCCAGGAACCGCAGTTGAGGTTCCAGGAGGTGATGAAACTGTCAACAGGAATATGACTTTGGTTCCCCGAGGTGAAAGTACTAGACCCCAGAAGCTATGTCGGGCTTCCTGGGGGCTACGTGGCTCCCAGAAGTTGATTTTTTGCCCCCAGAAACCGCACTAAATCCACTGGGAGCAAAAGAGCTCATAGGGCCAAGGTGTGCATTCCCAGGGCTGTTAGAGCTGTCAACAGGGGCGTGACTGATTTTGTGAGGGTGGAAATGGATAGTCTAGAGGTTACGTACGATTTCCTGGGGCTATGTGATCCCTGGGTAGCTCACATTATTGTCGAGTCGGCCTTTGAAATCTTGACGGCCACCAAGGTTGATGGATATTTGCGCAGAGCAGGTCGTCAACCATCACCTGTCTGCTACATCAAGCCACTCAGCATACTGCTCAAATATTGGCTACGATTGGTTGGCTAATCAAATCAATCGATGAGCATGCTTTGGTTCCAATCAGGAAACTGAATTGGTAGATTATCTTATCAGCTCCGTAAGTCCATGACCCTACTCGTCGCACTTCTCTAATGTTCTTGGGCTCCACCCCCCGCATTCTTGAAAAATCATCATCAAGTTCTGTGATTCTTTTTATTCGTAATCCCCGCTGACTTGTTCTTCCAAGCCCTACTCTAGGAAGCAGCTGGAACCGCCTCTGACTGTTTTGTAGCTTGGTGCGCGTACTCAACTAGTGATCTCGTAAGCCATGTAAGGCAAGACGCCGGAGAGACATAATGGCCCCTAGAACACCGAATGTGGACTGGCCAACGGCTCCATAATGCATAATCTTGTAGTATGGAAAGTGGCTCGCACTGTCAAAAAATCTCGAAGGATGTCTGAAAGCCGTGGACGTGGCTGGCCACATAACCCCCTAAGGAGAGAATGATCAAGCTCACAACGATTTGAATGCAACTGTAGTAGACTCGAGTAGTGCAGTCCTCTTGTATCCACTTCTGGTAGACCGCAAGAACAAACCCAAAGATGGAAAACAGGGCTGAGACAAGGCCAACAACCACCATGCCCACAACAACGTTTTCCCATGAGGTTTTAGAATGTGATGTTCCAAGATAGAGTCCCTCAAGGTGACGAGGTCAGGTTTTGCGCGGTCTCGCAGGACGACCGCAAACGATACAGTGGCGGAACTGAGACCGGCGAGGTCCAGCCAGGTGATGGCAACGAAAATGATGGCGAGACGCATTCGAATCACAGCGCCGCCAGTATTAAGAGGCATTTTGTGTCCGTAAACACAATTGAATTGATAACAAGAAAGTGAGGTTTGTTTTGCTCAGAGTAATAGCTGAAGAAATAATGGGTGAAAAAAAGAAAGATGAAGAACATCAATATCACCCATACTGCCTTAAAAGCAAATGGTCCAGCTGATAGTGAGCCGTGCGAGTGCCTTTTTCATACTTTGTTGGAGAGTGGCAATCCTTATAGGCGTTTTCTAGGTAATAATGTATCAAGTAGAAGCACTATCTCTATCCTTGAGATCTACGGCCACGGATCCCGTCTCCGATCCTTGGTAGTAAAACAGCTCTAAGAATTACCCCGTGTATTCCTAGAGTTTACCGTACTGCGACACGGGGCCAGTATATTATCATCATCTCCAAGACGGGTGATGGATTGTGCATAACATATTTCAAGTCAAATAGTGATCGCAGGAAAAGTCTGATACAGAGAGAGTTGGCCTTGGTGTTTTTGCTTCGAGTTTCAGAGGCCGAGCATACATAGAAGCTTGGGTGTTTGGTCGCTGACCAAAGATTGTGCCTTTTTGGCCTGTTAGCCTAGTGGTACAACCCAAGCAACCGCATCCCTGACATCGAGGGATATATTCTTTGCTGTTGATTGGCAAACTTCCGAACACTTCCACAGGAAGACAGATACTATTTTCTTTCGTTTCTGCTTAGCTTACTGTATTTTTTGCCAGTTAGCTTAGGATCTGCTTCCCACCACAGGGCAACCCTCACTGTTCGATGAACCAACGCGGCCGATCGAGAATTAATTTTGAACCAGGAAATTTAACAAAGTCCTGGTATGTAGTGATCAGGTAACAAATATAGCTCAAGTAGATATTTTCTATGGGCGAAAAACTCGTATGCTGTTGTTGTTCAGTGGTTTTCATGTTCAACGTTGATATAAACGTTGATATCAACTTTCTCACACCATTCACCACCCGTACATCGTCAAAGGTGATTATCTGAGAACACACAGCGGATGTATCAGCACGATACTACCAAACTATTTTGGAAGAGTTCAAAGGCCCAGTGCTGCTGGAAGTACAGTGATCTGAAAACATCCTACGGGTGGCATCATACCAGCGCGCTGCTAGCGGAGTATTACCGAGGATACCAAAAAGCTCCAGTACTCCTGAAAGCACAAACAGTGCTCCGCCGGTCGTCTTTTTTACTTTGACTTTTTGCGAGTCTAAATCATGACGCAATGGTAACCTCCGAGATATCGAAAGTACAACTCCCTTCCGCATGTTTCTATTCATGACCAGCTCCAATATGGCAGCCAGGTTGCTCCTTGGAATGAGCTTCAAATTTATTGGTGGTTCGGGCACCACGTGGATACGGCAAGTGGATTGCAACATCGTTCATTCGCTCATAGCATTGATCTACGTACCGTGATTAAGGCAACAAATCAACATCTGCAGTCCTCCTCGGAGCCGGCGCTGATATTGGTGACCCGCGAGGCCTTGATAGTGGGTACATCTTTCATGGTAGACATCAAACATTTAGAAGCTCATTACTGCCTCATGGTAGATACCATTATAGCTTCTTATGCTCCAATAACTTGCCAGTGCAGTACCATCACTAGAAAGACCAGGTAATCATAACACAGGTATCAAAGAGGTCCAATACTCCAGACACAGAAGAGCACAATGAGCTTACATGGCAAACCGGTATTGTTTTTTTAGGTCTCTTCTAGGGAATCGATCGGCTGACAATCTATCTCATGGAGGCAATGAATCGGCTGAAATCTTCCGTCGGGTCGTTGGCCAGTTTGTCCACGGGAATCGCGGCCACACAAGCCAGGCTCTAAAGCCATCTGTTGACCAGTCCACTGGATTGGTAGCTACAGAGGTAGCTACCTCTGTTCCTATCTCGAGGGACTATATGATGCCTCCAAGCGCCATAAAGGCTGAAAATCAAGACTTGCCCCCAATGAACGCGAGAAAGAGAGTAGCCGACTCCTCAAACCTCCCACAAAAGCAACGTCGACATTCATGCTCCGCATCTCAAAAACAGGGCGTCTCACAACTGGCGGCCCGGAGAGATAAAGGTTACTTCGTCACGATATTTGCTCGTCAATTTTCCAGGACAAATCATGCTATCAAAATATAGACAGTAAGGTTATAAGAACAGAAAATGCCTCAATCATACAGCTGCTCCTCATCTGTAGCAGCTCACTTCCGGCACTTCTCTTCTGGCTGTGTCGGTAGGAAAGTAGATTCGGACACAGCGTCTGTTTCCATCTCTTGCCTCACGATCATAACTTCGTACCTGCTCTGTAGCGGTTGCGTGGCGAGATGCGTCGTGTCCCAGTTCCTGGAGGATACGGCGTCAGAGATCAAGATGCGGTCGGATAGCGTTTGTAGGTAATGGGTTGTATCGCTAGCCAGTTTCCTACTAATTGTTGTAGGGTTAAGGGGTCTCTTTCGATGCATTTCTTGGGTCCTCGATAGATTACTTTGCTTCTATCCTAGAGCGATAGAGCCTCATTTTAGACTCCCTGATATTGTTCGTAAACTAATCTCATCTAGAGAGAGAAAAAAAGACCAATTAGTGCTTGATCCTGCACATTCACGGCGGCGAAGATCAGGTTTTGCGGATTACAGCCAGGAGCTCCTCCTCGGGAGATGTATTGTTTTATATGGCACATGAGTTTACAAGTACTCAAACGCCCGTTTCTGTTACTTTGGCGGCGTGTGACAGGCAGATGGCGCCATTTGGAAAGATGCTGAATGGTACAGGAAGCATAATACACACGCTGATGTCTCCCATCCTCAAATATTCCGGTCATCATAGCCACTCTCAGAAGATGCGACTTGGTACTTGATATCATCTCACAATATCCTCATCCAGCCTCGACTGATTGAGTGAGCATTTGTACGACTTCCCCGTGCCCTTCATCCATTGCTAGCATAACAGCTGTATATCCATCATCATCTCTCGAATCTATATCCAATTCATCTCGTTCGACCAGCACTTGGACAACCGCGCTCTGGCCTCTTCGCGCCGCCCATGCCGGAGGCGTATATCCGTCTTTGTCCTTCGAATTGATTTCCACGCCTGATTGGCCGAGAAGTATGCGGACTATGTTCTCAAATCCCATCGCCGCGGCCCGCGAGAGAGGTGTACAGCCCTCCTTGTCAATCGAGTCGGCCTCCACGTCATGGCGCTGGAGCAGGCAGACCACCACTCTTTGATGTCCTCGTTCAGCTGCCAACGCTAACGGTGTGGCATTGAAGGCATTTCTCGAGTCGGCTTGGACTTCTTCTCGCTTTAGTAGGGCGTTTACCACGGGTTCGTACCCTTCCTCAGCGGCGAGTGCCAGTGGCGTGTTTCCATAGTGGTCTTGGAATTCACATCCACCCTGCTGTGTTTGAGAAGCAGGCGCACAATAGCGGCATGGCCCCATGCTGCTGCTCGGGCAAGAGGAGTCCTTCCATGAATATTCTTTAAATCCACCTCCAGGCCGTGGTATCCCAAAATTTGCTTCGCTAGTGGAAGATTACCGTGTCTCGCCGCCAATGCCAGAGGTGTGTTGCCACGGTGGTCTGTTGCATTGATGTCATAATTACACCCAGCGACAGGCTCAGCCGCAACTTGCTCCATAGATGTCGCAGTATCACAAGCCCAAGGCATGAGATTTTAATTTGAAACGATCATTCAGGGGATTCAGTCAGCATGGGAGGTTTCGGACCACTAATCTGCCGCCCGCGGCCCACAAAATTTCGCAATCCGGGCATTCTTTATGTTCCATGGTACCGAGAAGCCGCTAATGCAATGACGCATTGCGGCGAAAGCGCTAACGGTTGATCCCCTCGCGCGTGTGAGTTTTTAGCACAGGAGATCGCGCTCAGACCCCCTTGCTGCCAGAGCCCAAGTTTTGGCGCCCAACTTGTGGAGACACGCCAAGGAGCGCGTCTCCTTTGAGAAATACATCAGTCTTTATCGTTTGCTACTATTTTCGCTCTCGTAAGACAGTGGAGACCTTTTTTAATTTTGTGGGTTTGTCGAACTAAGGGTGGTATTTTAACCACTCAGGACGGGTTGTTCTTGTTTATCGAGTACCCATTCTCTCTTTGTCTTTGTATGGTAACTTAAACGGGGTATACTCAGGTTACCAGCGGTGCAGTAACACGCTTGGAACGGCTCCTGAAATCGGACAACGCTTCAACAGTGGGATCTAACCAGAACAACATCAATGAACCCCAGTGGGATCCTTCAATACTAGCACATACCAGTATCCGACTGCCCGACAGGTATTAAAAGGCAAAGGGACCTTCGGTGGGTCGCGCCGAACCGAGCTGACCTCACAGATCCGCTTGAACCCCCGAATCGAACCACTCTATTTGCGTTAGGACTACGGCAAGAGCAGTTCGTCAGATTAGGTCAAAGTCTGCGAAGGCTTTGTGTCAAGAAGCATTGCCACCTTGGCAATATTTATCGCCCAGATTTCCATTGCCCATTCCTTTCGAGCCGTTTCCCTAACTCGTCTTTTACTTCTGCTACGTAGCCAGGCAACAACAACCAAGCGAAAATAATCTTATGCGATTTCTAGCGCTGCAGTAGAGCCATCGTATGTTGGGTCGCCCATAAGAATTTTGAACAATTTCCTGTTCGCGGCCAACGACTAAAGTATTAGCCAAGAAGAGTCATTTTTCGTGAGGATGAATTGCGAGACTAGCCATTGAATCCCAAACGTCCCTACAAACAACAGCGTCTATTGGTTGGC
>QAGG01000245.1:0-22214 GCA_003138045.1 Penicillium sp. MA 6036
ACGACGTACAGTAGCATTCCCACAGGCAAAAGTACAGGTCCAGCAGTTTGAAGGCTGGTGTAACCATGGCATCGTTGTAGTGTAGAAGTTTCATGAACTTCGCCGTAAGGGAACCGTGTGTGCGCACTGGAACCTATGCAGTATTAACGATCTCGTTCGTTTGCAATCGAAGAGGGCCTGACTAACCTCAGCTTTGTTGGTTGCACCATCTGAAGAATGCTGTATGTGGCTTTGCGCCTTGTTCTCATATTCTGCGTCGTTGGAAATCAGACGCTGTCTCTTGGCCGGTCGGTGACACGGGGAAGGTGAAGTTGGATGGTCCATCGTGGCCTTTGGAATGAAATGCAAGGGACATTGTACTCCAGCGTCTTTTATAGCCGGCAACGACACTGAGCTGCTGTCATTGCCAGCCCTGAGCTCGACCACCTTCAAAAGAGTCAGTGAACGGTTACCTCAACGGTTACCTCAACTGTTGGCGGTCGATCTCATCTGCTGTTCACCCCGAATTACTCAATTTCATGCGGAAAAGAGCAACAGATGAAGCCTTGAAACGAACACTTGCAGGAACTACCTCCTGATAGTGGTTCACATGTGTAATTTTTGAGGCATTAAATACTATACATCGAGTAGTGTTCGTTGAAGTTGGAGGTGACGTTGTTGGGTGCGAACTATCCAAAAGGTGGTGATGTAGATATTAGATATTTGCGCTCCAAATATTGCTACAGAGCAACAGATGTTGAAGTAGTGATTATCGCTCGCTCTTACGGACCAGCTCTGACTTTTTTCTCTTTCTCTCATTTCTGCTCCCTGGCGACAGGGCTGAAATTGTTTGAACGGAGTTATATTCTCCAGTCCCGTTCCGCATGATTCGGAGATAATAGTTACCCGATCTCCTACAACTTCCATTCTTCATGTCTTCTATATGTACACCAAAGACGCGAAGAAAATGTGGAGATATCTCGAAAATTTATTATCTCGTTTTCAAAGGCTTAAGCGGCTGGTTCAACATCGAATCCAAGTCTTCTTTCCCAGCAGATCAAGATTTCTCCCAGATCCATCTGCCGTCTCTTCTGAATCGGAACGCACACGACGATCAGCCGCCCCGTCCCCAGAGGTGCCCGTCAACGAAGATAGTATGTCACAAAAGGGAGACAACAGAGATCTCGATCGGTTTTCAATTTGCCACGAGAGGGTTCTCAGGGCAGACTCAAAATAAACTAATCTTCAGTTCCAGAGCCCGCGAGAAGAGCAACGAGCTAGGCGACTCGGTTATGACAGAACGAGAGTCTTCGGGTGGCTACTTTCGTGCAAAACATGCGACAGTGGCGAGAGAACGTAAGTGATCATGTGCCATGCACGAGTACCAAATTCCTTTATCAATGAACTTCATGCTCGTCACTAGAGGTATGTCATCGATACAGCCCAACTGCAGCGGTTTGTTGTCTTGAGAAGATCGGAACGACTGATTGCCACGGCTCCGGCCAACCTCAGTGCATGCGGGGGATTGCCATTAGATTTGCCCTTTTGGATAGTTTCTTCCGGGTTTTGAAGCCTCATCAGGACACATGCCCACGCCAACGCTGTGGAACATACTGCTTGGCCATGGATGCACCAAAAAAGCGAGTCATGAGTTTCCGATTGAACCATGAAAATTTTGGCTTGATCCAGGCTCGCATCCAACAAACGCAAAATTCGGTTGGCCCACACTTTTGGTCGACGGCTATGGCGTCTGCACTCAAAACACAACAATTGCTTTGCAGCCAAAGATAACCTCTTCGATGGTGGATATGCGAAAGGAGGCCCCTGCAACAGCTGAAAGTACACGGTGTTTTGACAGTGATTTCCGTCATCTGCCACACATATGCACCGCTCACGGTGCAAGGGATGGCCCAAAATTTGGCCCAATACCCGTTGGAGATGAGTGGGGTTCCAGGCCATGATGAGGAAATTAAATGTAAAGGTGTTCGGGGTGATGTGAGATTTTGGACGTAGTCTTCCGGTTAAAGAGATATATTCTTGAGTGGTACCTGTGGTCATGTAGGAAGAATGCAATATATAGATGCTTGAGAAAGCACGTAGTGAGGCTTTTCATCTCGCTGGGTCCCTATTACATGTCTGAGCAATGAGCTCTGGACTTAGTGGGCCACCAAAATTTCTCGTCCCATTCCGGAAAAGAAGACGTTGATTCCAGGGAGCTCTAGTCGCAGTTTCCAGGGCCATACATGAAGCATATGCGATGCGTAGAGACATTGTATGCGGACAAACATGATGTATCAGGGTTCGGAATCCCTGAACACGAGAAGGCCGCCTTTCTTCTGCTTCCCTGCACTACGTCTTATATCTAAATAAAATCCATGGAAGAAGCTGTCCCCCTCTATGTACACGTGAGACCCTCAAATCTGGACCTTGAAACCCTGAGAACTCCAAATTATTACTAGTAGTGTGCCAATGGCTTCCGGTAATTGGAATCTTGACGTGCGAAACACGTATACCACATGTCAAATGAAGAGCCTTCAGTCCCTTGAAGCGAATTACAACCTAACACGCACATCGAAATTTCCATAGGCAACTAGCAACCTTGCCGACTATGCTACCTACAGCGGCAACCGGCCATTCCACCAATTTATGTTCGTCGCAATAGAGCAGCAGTGATCTGGAATGAGATATCCCTTTACGTATGCTACTGATCGGCTGTATAGCGGTGAACACTACATGCGAATGCATTCTTCGACGTATCGACTGTTTCAAGGAAGGCGTCCCAGGCCAGCAGCCTCGCAGCCATGTAGGTGAGGAGCCTACGGCGATGGCATATGAAGCTGGCGAGGGAACGCTGCGGAGATTGCTCAACACCAACTCCCATTCGATGTCTACCCTGATGCCTTGGAATCCATTGCTTGTTTGTGAGATAGAAATCAGCCCCAATGGCGGTCCTGGCTCCTGTTGCGGGATGACGAAAAAGGTTCTCGCCAGAGAGCCGTTCGACTTGTCAAATTTGTAATCCAAGCCAAGTGCTATTGCCGAAGAATACATACAAAATTGTTCCAATCAATGGCCACAGGTCCCTGATTCTAGCTATGTTACATCTTAGAACACAAAATCATCCCATAACAAGCTTTCACCTCATAATGAATGACTGTCGTATTGCCCTGTTGGGCTATAGTGCTGCTCGTGATGTTGTGCTGAATGGCATGTTGATTTGTATTGTTGCGACAGCTTTGATTTCAATGTTCAAAACAGAAGAGATTGTCCTGTCCATCGTCATTTGTGGGGTCTTTATCTTCAATATTTGTTTGCCGATGACTCTTCTGCGGACTTGCATCCCTCCTATGCAAATACTCGTTGGCATCCTTGTCAACATTACTGGCAGCTGGGGTAGGGGAGTAAGGGTGAGAAATGCTGTCCCGGTGGGGATGCGCGTTGCCTGTTTGAATAGTGCCGTTGTCGGTCACTTGATGAGAGGTGGAAAGAGCGAAATCGCCGGGTTCAGAGTAGGTCCGTTCCTTCCAATTGTCAGTTAGCACGCCACACAGTGAACCACATTCTAAGTACCTTGTAATCTTGGCCGAGTGAGCCTCCACGCGGCAACTTCCCGTACTTGCTCAAGTGACGTTTCTCACTTTCAGGCAATGGCTGGGCGAACATATTAGAGCCTTCGCTTCAAGATAGGGTGTGGAAAGGCCCTACTTCAGCATATGGTCCTTTGCCTCCTGACTGCATTTTATCTCAGAAGAGCTTTCCAAGCATTCGACTGGAACACTACTTGGTCAAGGATACTTGAATATTCCCTGCGCAATGGTCTATGACGCTATTATTATGTCACGTGGCATCAAAAGTGGTCCGTGCATGCGCACAGCGGGGATACCGTAGGATATCAGCGGGCACAGGCACTTACATCGCCGACCAGCACTTCATCTGCAAAAATGCTCGCTTTTGTTTTATAATTGCTACCGTCTTCTGAGAAGCTCGAGCCTAATTAAGTGTGCACAATTCACAAAACCAAAAAAGAAAAAAGAACAGGAAAGCCGGATCAAAGGCTCTGCGATATCACCTCCACGACTTCAGCTCTTGTGTTTCATGACAGGTCAATTTCCATGGCAATCTTTTCCTTTGAGGGAGGGGATGGACAGATCCACGCAACAAGCTGAGAAGAGTCAATAATCAGACGGAAAAACCAATCATCATGTCGGAATCTTAGTGAAAGGTATTAAGATTCCCGTTCATACACAGGCTTATTACACCCGAATAGAGTGGAATCTCACCTCTAAATCCTGGTAAAACAAATCACTAGAAAAAGGGTCATTGGCAGGCAATATATCATTTTGTCAAGTGGAGTCAGGGAAGTGCCGCAGATTTTATATCTGCATGCCTGCGTACATGAAGTGTTAGGACTAGATCCGTATCAAGATTCGATAGACTCATAGAGACATTGCTGGGAGCTGTGAGAGAGGTTGAAATCGGAGGAGTCGGCGACTTAACGGCGGACCGGACCGCCATCTTCTTTCGGCGAGGCGGAAGTGGTATGTTCTCTGAAAGGAGGCCATATTTATTAAGCGCCGCATAATCGCGTTTATTCTTCCTAGCATTGGGACAGTCGAATATTGTAGGAAGTGGAGATGTCATCTATACAGTAATATTATATCAGTATGTCAAGCTTTGTCTCGATTGATCGCTTACTTTAGAGCACTTCGGTGGTTTTCAGTAACTTTTGACCGAGATTCAGATGTTGTTCTGGGACAAAGCACGTCCGCGCGGAGACGCGTTCTAGTCGAATCTCCGCTAGCCCGATTAGACTATCCACTTACTCTACGTTGGGTAAATTATGCAACTACTGATACTTTGATGCTGTATCGTTATCTTACGCGTATCTCATTGCGATCTATGAGGGAATCTAATTTGAAACAAAACGGTGCACAAACAAGGTTATGGACTTGGTGGGTCAATTTGGGAGTATAAACTATATATTTTATACATGGACGTGGTTAACGAAAACCCACATTTATTGATACAGCCCTAAAGCTTATTCAATGCAGGGCCAATTTGCTCAAAATCTATATGATGAGATAGCCCTAAGCTACGTATTCACGTACCCATTAAACATGTAGCTAGTTGGGTTAATAAATGCTGTTCATTAAACGACATATTGTGGTGTTGTGTCAATTGCACGGCGTTCAATAGCAGGTATTGCCAGACTTGATTTACCGCCTTCCCAATGAGGCTTTAAAGCAAAAGTTCGCGAACTTCGAATCGAATTCGAATTGGACTAGGATTCGAATTCGTACGAACCATTATTTTCAATATTTATTCGATTCGTGCGGAGCAGTAAGCTTGAGGCAACCCCAATAAAACTCCTCCCTTTATATACTCGCAAGGAAGCACGCCTGATCTCTGATTTCGTCCTCGGTCTGGATCAACATTTTCCCGAACACAAGAGATATTTGATCGTCAACTCCACACGACCCTATCTGCCAGCACATGACAGGCCGCACGCCCGTTTCTTACCAGTACAGATGGATTTACTTCCGAACGAGGTCATATTGGTAATCATTCAGAGGCTTGATCTTCGGTCGCTCAAATCTCTTTGTCACGTTTCTCGACATTACCGGTTTTTGGCACAGCCCCTGGTGTTCAGAGAATTCAAAGGCATCTTCTATGAGCGAGACTTCTGGACTCGACTACAATTGCTCGGGGACGCTCTTTTCGAACGCTCATGCCTTGGCCAGGCGATTCATGTGATTAACATCAGAGGGGGCGACCACCTGAATGTCGCAAGACTTGCACACCTACTTCGCCCAATATTGAGCAAAACCCCGAGACTTAGCACCCTTAAAATTCCAGGAGACACTGGTATCCTACAAGTTTTATTCTCCATCCCACTCCCCAACCTCAAATCGTTCCGGAGCTACAGACCACGCGATCTCCTAGAAAATTACAAGCTGTCTTGCTTTCAACCTATCCTGTTGGCTAGGTCTTTGTCAGCAATCCACTTGACAAATTGTTGGCATATCGGCGCTCTGGAAATGCAGAGAGAATTGCCTTTTCAGCACATAACATTTGAATGCAGCTACCTAGACTGTGAGGATATCAGCAAACTTATACGGCCATGCCGAGGCTTGAAAACATTTGCCTACTATAACCCCATGTTGCTCCCGCCCTCTGACTCGAAAACCCACTTCAGCGCTGCAGAGATCTTTCGGGTTCTTGATTCAGTCAAAGACAGCATTGAATCACTCTACGTGGAATTCCCTGACGGCGAGGTATCTGGCGACTATGATCTACTATCGAGATTCTCCTCTCTCGGGACTCTTGAGCTAGATCATTGCAGATTATCAGCGCGTTATACCAAGCGGGATTAAGTTCAATCGGAAAAGATGACATAGGGATTACAAAGCTTGAGAATACCACTAGCATTCTTTAAGCCTCTATGCCGGAGACCTAAATGCATTCTGCGTTACATGGTCTGTTCTGTACCTCAATCTTGGAGTAGCACATGCACTAGACGCGATGGTTCCATAACCTGCCCTGCTCTATGGACGTGAAGAGACAGGCTGATTTTCGATCATCACGCCTGTACTCGAGGTTGCAAGGGATGGCTCGCGGTCTCGCGTTAAGATTCCCTAGAGGCTATCTCTAAGGCCGGTCTTATTCAAGTCTGTACTGCAGCCATGGCGTTCGTGAAGGCAGTGGAAATTATCTCCAGAACGAGCGTGTATCTCGTCCTCAACCTGGTCACAGGTCATGAGAGCATGCGCGAGATCTTTGAAGCCCTAGTCTGTTGCTGAGGATTTAAGAAAGCGATGGAGGGTATTGAGGAGCGATGCCATGTAGAGCGCCGAATCGACCTATACCGGAGTATTGGTGTATTGGATCGACATATTCTGAATCACTAACCCCCATCCCGGTGGCATGAAATGCCCGATATGGTGAAACGCCCACCATGTACCTGCACATCTGAGCACCGTCACTCCCAATCCACATGTTGAATATTGCTTAAGCGCAGTAGAAACAATAATTATTTGGTTTCTTATTCGATACCTCTTTTCAACGAAGATGGCAAAGTGTGAGAGTGACGAGTTACAGGACGACACGCACTACTAGAAAATTCTCTATTTACTACCATGACACCAAGATCATCCACAAAAGCGTCTAAGATGAATAGGAAATACATAGTTGCATTATGCCACTTAACTAGGTACCTATATTTATTTTTATATTATCTCAATGATGTGACCTGAGAATATACCAATTTTGGTGGAATTCTTGGCAGTAGAAAGATACTGTCAGTGGTAGTTTACCACTAAGCCCGTTTTGGACAGAATCCACAAGAGAAGCTTACTAAGAAGCAAGCTGAGTCTGTCGGTAAAAGTGGAGAGGATTCTTACTAGCGTATTTGTTTCATTCAACATCCACCGCTACCTGATTCCCAAGGCATCAACTGCTGATTCAGCTCGAAAGAGCCCCTTTATTTTGCTATCAGATATATATAGGAATACACATCTCAAGTATTGTGCAATGGCCTCATTGGTTTATTCTAGTACTAGTGCATACTGCATCTCGCGGAACCGATAGAGTCTGAGTATGTATGTAACAGGCGGACGGGTGTATTTAGAGGAACAGCTGTTTAGTGATAATTCATTGCCACATACGAGACCTTACCGATCCATCGATCGTCGACAGATACCAAAAGGCTTATTATCCCGTGGAGTCAAGCCCGGTCACATCGCTGATCGATACAGCCCTACATGAGTAGACACCAATTCCAGTTCCAGACACATCGTCGTCGCTGCTGGTTACATTGCCCTCCGAATTACTTTACCACATTCTCTCCCCGCACCCCTACCAAAATCTTCACTTCGACAATTGGCGCTTCCGCCCGAGAAGTGTGTCCCGCTCGCCGGAGTCTGACCCCCCTCAGAGCTGGCGATCTTGTCGCGAGGGATGCGAAAAGGGCAAAACGAGAGGCAATTCCAACTCGCGATTTACAAGACGGGTCTCATTGGCTACCCAGGCGCTCCATGTTGCTCCTGCAGGCAGCATGAGTGAGGGCAGACATGACCTGCTCGAAATTTCCATCATCCCTGGCAGGACCGAGCCTATGACCCCGGTCGGTTCTTGGCCTGAGTAGTCATATTACATTCTACTTGTTCTTAATCTTGCTATAATATATATAAATTTGAGAATGGTCACTCAGTTCAACCGTTCACCGATCCTTGGGAATAACTTTCTTCTCCCAATAAAACACCATATTTCGGTAGGGTCGGCACGAATAAGGGTTTTCCTCGCCCGTATGCGTAAGTAGTCGTGATAGGTCATAAGTTTCTGACTCGTAGAAGATGTCTACCTTGATTTCAGTGCTGTCAATCGATTGCGGATACTGATAGAATGTTAATTCCGCTGTGGATATACCTTACGGATGAAATTTAGTGGCTTATGGTGTTCCAAACCACGACAGAAAAGATCACGAACTATCGTAATTTTATTCGTACGAATATTAACAAAGAGAGAATTTTAATTTATTCGTGTTCGTGCCGACCCCTATATTTATCATATGATCACATGTATGAGGGCTCGCAACGTCGGATTAGTCTTCCACGGTGCCCTTTGATGTTTCTTTACATGACTACGCCAGGTGGCAGTGGGGTGTAGATCACATGAGTATGTTGTCTCCTTCAAGTGGCCGCTACTATTGGCAGGAAATGTATCCGGCAATTAGAAATTGCCAAGAATTTTCTGGTATGACGCGGGCGGTCCCGTCCATGCCCCCAAGTCTTTCTTGTGAAAAAAAAAGCCAAATTGGCTCCACCCCAAGCACTGATCAAGATACTCAGCACCTATATTATCAAATCATGCGCAAGCCAGGTGACGAGTTCATTGTTCAGTTCAGGAAGAAGTTTGGAGACCTTCTCTTGACCTGCGATGGTGAAAGAGGAAAGGGCGGCGCTTTTGTTGACGCGGGGGATCCAACGTTACCTGTTAGATATGCCAACGATACTGATTTCGTGGGTGCTACGCAGGTAGACAACACAGACTCTGAACCAGCATCGGGGCTAGTGAGCGGGTTTTCAATCTCCCGCAAGTCCAATGCACCCGACTCGTTATCTCCAATGGTTATTCCTAAAAAGCATAAGACGTCTCACAGTCGCAACCGGCCAGGATCGGGTGCGGTCTTCCACAACAAAGCAGGGGACCTCCACTCTCCTATGATAGATTGGGGCGAAACAACCACGCCTTTTCTTGACGCATCAAGCCAATGTACTTCGTCGATTTCTTGGGTTGGGCCAGACTGCTTCGCCCCGCTGGCTGAGACTCAAAATTGGGCTTGTGACAACACACATTACGACCAGCCGGACTATATGTCGGGGAGTTTCACGCTCCATGATTCTGCTTACTCCGCAGTGAATGGTCTCACTCATGGTATCTCGGCCGATGATATGAGCGAAAACACGGATTCAATGGCCGCATTCGAGCCAGACATCACTGAAGATTCGCCATTTGTCAAAGAAGAAACGTACGTCTGCAGATCACACGTCACATTATTCTGGTTACTAATCTTCATAGATTTCGCTTCAATGTGACCCTGCAAGCCCCAACAGCAATCCTTCGGCATACCAGGGAAGGCCCAGTGACATATCTCAATAAGGGTCAAACCTACAGCCTCGAAGTGGTAGACCCTAAACCACCCCTGAAGAGTGATGGGCTGCTTAAATATAGAACATTTGTGCGGGTAACCTTCGAAGAACAGGATCAGAGGTCAGACCCTGTTAGATCATGGGAGCTGTGGAAAGATGGTAGAGGCCTCAACGAAGCCTACAAGCGTCAAAGCGAGCTCTTAGCCGTCGAATATGTTGAGCCTTTCCAAGACAGCGCTAGATGTCAGGAGCATCGCGAGATTCGACTTGATAAGGCCACTGTTGATGGGTTTTGTGTCACCTGGATAGCTGATCCAAATACGAAGGTCTGCCGGTATGCCATTCCCTTAAGGTTCAATTTCTTGTCAACCGATTTCAGCCGTTCGAAAGGCGTGAAAGGGGTACCAGTCAGGTTGTGTGCAAAAACAGAATTGTTGCCGTCGAACGGCGAGGAATGGATGATGGAGCGCGACTCAGAAATGTGCTATTGTGTGGTAAAGCTCTTTCGAGACCACGGTGCCGAACGGAAATCATCGAACGATGTGGCACATGTCAAGAGAAAGATAGAAAAGCTCAACAAAGAGATCACCGACAGAGAGCTGGGCTTGGACTTGGTCGGACCGAATCGCGAATGCGGTTCAATGTACGGCGGCCAAATCGATCATCGGCCTCAGAAGCGCAAATGCGCGATCAAATCGCGGAAAAACTACACGACTGATGAGGATCTTCATGCGGAGTTGGCCCAAACATATGAATTATTTTCGTCGGCCCGTGAAGTGAGTGTTCTTAGACTTCGTGGTAACGAGCGAGACGATCCGGAATCGTATCCTGTTATCTTACCACGCGGAACAAACACAGCGGGGAAAACTGAATACATGAACAATCAACAAACGGAGAACACATCCATGCCTTCAGCCTCGGGAAATGCAGGTCGATTGCCCAAAGAGGCTTACGTACAACCTGATCATCCTCAAACCCTTGTCAATCCACAACGTTCGCTTGAAGTCCCAACAGCTTCTATTGGAGCCCTGCAGGTCTCCCCACTTCCTCCATTACAGTCATCTAAAGCTGGTTCGTACCGCAATGAAACAATATGATTTTCGTATTATACTTACCTTCTCACAGTTGCATGTTTTTATGTGCAATTCAAACAAAGCGGAAAGGCACTCTCGAGCCACCCTCATGCAATATACTTAATGAACCGCACCTCTCTCGATCTCAAAGATAAGCTTGCGAGAAAAGTTCAGATTGACCCAAGTCTTATCACTCACATCTTCTGGGAACATTGCAGAGGCTTCGAGGTTATGGTTGATGACAATGTGGTCCGACATCTTCCCGAGGCGCAAATTATGACTGCGGATATCTGTGTTATTTCGCAAACGGAAGTGACTCCTTCTGGCTTCAATCCCTGTGCGGTGGAAGTAAAGCTTGTTTTCTAAGTTCCTCATGTTGAGTGCAAAATTGAAAACAAAAAATCTGCATATAAACAATATAGGCTAGCATTGGCTGTGTGGATGCTGGGTAAGACTATATCTAATCAGGGATCGGGGACCCACGAGCAGCCGAAGGTATATATCTGCGATTATTTCGCAGCCCTGCATCTGGGCCAAATAATCTTTCCTGAGACAGTTTAGATCGATTATTGCAGCGACCACCCGAATTTACATGATTGGTGGGGCAATCTCAACAATAGACCATTGTATTCAATTCATCGACGGGTTTGTCGACCTGCGCGGCAGACTGAGCGTCGGGGTCGGGTAGGTATTTCATAGGAGGGCTTCGCAAGTTTGCACTTGGGCCGTCAGATTGTCAAATTGCCTAGACTCTCCTGTCAGAGGCGTGCGGCAGACTTCACCATGTTGACACTTAAGAAGACACCAAACAAGAGATATAACCAGTATTTCGGACCAGACGGCGTTATATGTCCCTATCCTAAACTAGTATGGCTGTGCTCTGGCTGTACAGACACGATGTACATAGCCCCAAACCTGCGATGATGATCGTGTTTCTTCAAACCATGAATGACGGAGTAATGGCCTGTGATGAATGATCAGCTTGTAGCAAACGGTGGATGAAGGTCAGCTCATACCTAGTGGTTGATTCAATGCTGTCGATATGGCCAGGCTCGGCCGTAAGGATAGTTTGAAACCGGAGTGATTAACCGAGTCGCGGCATTGCGGTAGAAATACCATCCTTAGAGAATGGCTGCGTGGCGCAGAGAAATCCAGGAGCACCTTTTACCCGGATAGATAATTGGCTAGAAATCAAGACATATTAGACCACTCCTGCCAAAACTGGGATTGGTCTACGAGTGGGACAAAGCTTTTTACTTGCTTTTCCACGTCAAAATTTTGACATTCTCCACGCATCATGACCGCAGATAAGGCAAAGGGAGCTTGTCCAGCACATAATGGCCCCATTCAAGCGGAAGGTATTGCGACACATTTCTGGAGATACCATGACTTGATTCGACCCTGAGAAATCTGCACCAGTCAGCCTAACATCGTGGAACCCAACAGTTCCATTTGAGCTCGCGTTGTTTTGTAGGAATTCGTGCAGGGTCGCTTGAGGAACAGAAAGGCAGCAAAGATCTAATCGTTGAAGAGGTAGCTTAGCCTGGGACAGGGATTTCATCGGTGATCCAGATCCACTCAGACGTAGAAACCAGGCGTATCTTAATAAATCACAGAGCTGGCTGCCCAGGGCTTGCGATTCGGGTGTGTCCAATGAGCAGTAGTAAGGAAGCTCAAGACCTGTTAGGTGAACGGCGTGTAAGAGAATCCCATAGTCCCCTCCGACATTCAGGGCGTTTGAAACAACCCGAAGGTGATGCCGGTATGTGCTACTTTCCACAGTTTGGTCCATGAAAAATGGCACCCAACGCTCCTTGGAAAGAGTCTGGCAAAAATACAAGCCGAGCTCATTCAGTCGGGGAAGTCGGGCGAGAACAGCGGATAGCGTAGTCGCATCATCATGGTTCTCCACCACCGCTCGTTGCTCCTTACATATGGCACTAAATGTATTGTAGACAAGCATATATGGGATATGCAACTCAAGCGGATCACTCCCCTCACGCCCCTCCCTGGTTATGGCATAATTCTCAGGTGGAAGGATATTGCGCCTAAAAAATTCAAAGTCCATCGTTTCTCCACTCGCATTAGTAAATTCCATGTGTTTGTATTACTGGGTCTTACCAGGTCGGAGTAATTCCGGGATCATATACGTAAAAAAGACTACGTATTGGCGCACGTCGGATAGCATAAGCCGCCGTAATCCATCGAGACGGGAAGCGGAACACGAGAAACGGACTTCATGGAACAAGTATGGCAAGCAAACATCCCTCAATCGTTTACTAACACATGACATATGTTTGAGGTCTTGGATGAGGAGTTGTTTGAGAACGAGATAGAGTATCTCGGTTGGAAGAAGTTCGAGCCAGGCCTGTTGATGTTCCGGCCTCATAGCCAAAGTAGATGCAGCATCTGGGATAGCTAGTGTGAATGCAAGCCATACATTCGCATCAGCTGTTGAACATTCCAAGCCTCCAACCTCTTGGAATCTGAGCACAAAGCATTGACTACTAGAAGACGAGGTAAGAAAGAAAAAGATTTCTCTGCGGAACATTGTTAGACCTAATTGTGGGTCTGTCACGTGCTTACTCCTCCACCTTCCATATAGGACCGTAAAACGGCACGGCAAATAGTGACAACAGTAATAGTTTAACCTTTTAAGCGTCCTGATTTATGTATTTCTCAGTTAGATAGATTTTTCTTACATTATTCAAATTGACCATGCTGACTATGGTGCCGATGACTGATTCATTTGCCCGATGTAGCTCGCTCTAAGTACTGTACCACTGCGGAACGTACTGTACCTGCACCTGGTACACTTTGTGTGGACAACATACTAAGTGGCAGAGGAAATCAACTATATAGAGGCCTGCGCGGTACACGATCAGAGACCGGCTTCCTGTATCGATTGTGAGTGATGGCGGGACGGGCCGCGATGCGAACCCCTGAACCGCCCGACCGCGACGAACACGGGGATTCACCACCGCGACTGTCGAGACCGAAACGCACCACCAGACCACCGAATAACTATGCTCGAGAGCAAGAAATCGACAACGAACAGCGGAAGACGCGATCCCAACAGAAGAATAGAACGCAAATCGGACCAGAAGCCCAACGCGACGCGACAACTTCGGACGACTCCTCGACCGAGAGTGAGGACCTGAGTACCGCCAATCTCGTGAAAGAGCTTGTCAAACTCAGGGAAGAAATCCGACGGCGAGATGAGCTGCATAGAGAAGAGCTCCAGAAGGTCCAGGAAGAGTTTCGGAAAGCCAAGGAAGAATTTGGCGCCGCCCTTGCAGGAGTTCGACACGAGCTACAGACCCTGACAGATAGACCCCCGACACCGCAATCCCACACCGAGGCATGCGCTCAGAACAATCACGATGAGATCTCCCGCGAGATTCAATCCCTGCGCGATGCCATCAGCCCTTCCGTTCACACTGGCTCCCCGTCCTATGCAGATGTCGCCCGCACTCCCCCACTCAGTCACCCGAGCAACATACGGACGCTCTCAACATCGTATACAACACCAACCACGGTCGCCGACACGTTATATTGCACGATAGACACCTCGAAAATGGCAGGAAATGATAATGAGAGGATATCCGCAGGCCCAACCCGGGCGGCGGTCGAGTCAGAGATTCGGACGATGGAAGGCCACACGCACTGGCGCTGTCGCGCTGTCACCGTGGATCCGAAGAACACCAACCGAATCAGAATAGCGTGCCGCGACGAATATGAACACCAGCTGGTCAAGAAAGTGGCGGAAGCCAAGATCGGCGCGGGAGCCCGGGTACTCCGTGACGAGCTCTACCCGATCAAAGTTGACAGCGTCAACAAGGCCGCCGTGCTAGACGAGAAAGACGAGATCCGAGCCGAAGCCGATAGCATAACCCGTCCCCTTGTTGGACAAATGAAACCGGATGTACGAGAATTCGGTTTCGGCCCTCTGGCATCCGGCTATGTCATTCGGGGAAAGCTTCTCGATCTTTTGAACAGCTGCTTGGGGTCTATTATCAGCGAGGAGAATGAAGCTACTGTGGCTAAGATTGCATGGCTTAGTAGAAAAGATAGCGCGAAGGCATATGGGTCCATGGTCGTGTATCTGACTAAAGGCACTGACGCACGGAGGCTCCTGGCTGACGGGTTCTTTCACGCCGGGATCTGGCCTGACCAGTCCCTTCGAGTATCGACCTCGACCGATGCAATGCTACAATTGCCAGGAAATTGGACACAAGGCATTCCAGTGCAAGAACACCCAGAAGTGCGCCAAGTGCGCCGCGGAGGGCCACTGCCACAGTAGCTGCGATCAGACGGTTCCGAAGTGCGTTCCATGCGGGGGGCCTCATGAATCGTTCAGCAGAGATTGTCGGAAACTCTATCCATCACGACATGAATAAAACTATCCGAATCATCCAACTGAATGTGAGGAAACATGGAGCAGTGCATGACAGTTTAATGAACGATGAAGATACACGTGGCGCATTGGCCTTAGCGATTCAGGAACCCCAAGCGAGGAGAATTCAAGGCCGGCTCTTGACAACCCCGATGGGACATCACAAATGGATCAAGATGGTTCCCTCCACCTGGAGGGAGGGCCGATGGGCAATCCGAAGCATGCTTTGGATCAATAAGGAGGTGGAAGCTGAGCAGGTGCCGATCGAGTCGCCGGATCTGACCGCGGCGGTCATCAGTCTACGTAGAGGGAGGGGATACCGCAGCGTTGGACGACGCATGTGATCGCCTCAGAAAAGCAATCAGTAAGGTACGGCAAGACGCGGGAACCGTGGTGGAGATCATGATCGTGGGAGACTTTAACCGCCACGATCAGCTCTGGGGAGGATACGACGTGTCTGTAACAAGACAAGGAGAAGCGGATCCAATCATCGACCTCATGAGTGAATTCGCTCTCTGTAGCCTGCTCAAACGAGGCACGAAGACATGGCACGGTGGAGGGCAGAGTGGGGACTGCGACTCCACTATCGACCTCGTCCTGGCCTCAACCAGCTTGACAGACTCGATGATCAAGTGCACAATACACGGAACGGAGCACGGCTCGGACCACCGCGCTATTGAGACCGTTTTCGATGCCCCATGGCCAGCTCCACAGCACCCGGAACGACTGTTGCTGAAAAATGCGCCATGGAAGGAAATCAACGCGCGAATTGCGAGCGCCTTGGCCACCACTCCGTCGGGAGGCACGGTGCAGCAGAAAACCGACCGGCTCATGTCTGCGGTGTCGGAGGCGGTGCACGCTTTGACGCCGAGAGCCAAACCGTCGCCACACGCAAAGCGATGGTGGACGGCGGACCTAACACATCTCCGTCAGATATACACAAATTGGAGAAACCACGCCCGCTCGGAGCGACGGGCAGGGCGAAAGGTGCCGCACCTGGAGAACATGGCCGCAAGTGCAGCGAAACAATACCACGATGCAATACGGAGACAAAAGAAGAAGCACTGGAATGACTTTCTGGCCGACAACGATAATATATGGAAAGCCGCGAAATACCTGAAGTCGGGAGATGATGCAGCATTCGGAAAGGTCCCACAGCTCTTCAGGGCGGATGGAACTATGACCGCCGATCATAAAGAGCAAGCGGAGGAACTACTGACCAAATTCTTCCCGCCACTGCCGGACAGAATTGACGATGAAGGGACCAGGCCGCAGAGAGCGCCCGTGGAGATGTCTGCCATCACCATGGAAGAGGTCGAACGGCAGCTGTTGGCGACAAAATCTTGGAAAGCACCTGGTGAAGATGGCCTACCAGCGATAGTGTGGAAGACGACGTGGCCCGTGATCAAGCATGGGGTCCTGGAGCTATTCCAAGCGTCGCTGGAAGAAGCCACATTGCCCAAACAGTGGATACACGCGAAGATCATATCGCTCAAAAAACCGAATAAAGAAAATTATACCATTGCAAAAGCATGGAGACCGATCTCCCTCCTAGCGACACTGGGCAAGGTACTGGAATCAGTGGTTGCAGAAAGGATCTCACACGCGGTGGAGACCCACGGCTTGCTCCCGACCAGCCACTTCGGAGCCCGGAAACAGCGGTCCGCGGAGCAAGCACTCTTGCTCTTGTAAGAACAGATCTACACGGCGTGGCGGGGCCGACGGGTATTGAGCCTGATCAGCTTCGATGTCAAGGAGCCTACAACGGAGTGTGCAAAGAACGATTACTCCAAAGGATGAAAGCACGAGGCATACCGGAGGGTCTGCTCCGGTGGGTTGAGGCATTCTGCTCGGAACGTACGGCGAACATCCAGATCAATGGGCAATTGTCGGAGGTCCAAAGGCTGCCACAGGCTGGGCTACCGCAGGGCTCGCCCCTGTCCCCGATCCTATTCCTCTTCTTCAACGCAGACCTCGTGCAAAGGCAGATCGACAGCCAGGGAGGAGCAGTCGCTTTTGTGGATGATTTCACCGCATGGGTGACTGGATCCACCGCGCAGAGCAACCGGGAAGGAATTGAAGCAATTATTAATGGAGCTCTCGACTGGGAAAGGAGAAGCGGAGCGACCTTTGAAGCTGACAAGACAGCTATCATACACTTTGCTCCCAAGATGCGTAAATCGGACCATGAGCCGTTTACCATCAAGGGACAGACGGTTGTACCCCAAGACCACGTCAAGATCCTGGGCGTATTGATGGACGCGAGACTCAAGTACAAAGAACATATGGCGAGAGCCGCGTCCAAGGGCATGGAGGCAGCGATGGAGCTTCGGCGACTTCGCGGCTTCTCCCCAGCCACAGCGCGGCAGTTGTTCACATCAACGGTGGCGCCGGCTGTGGACTACGCGTCCAATGTTTGGATGCACGCGTGTAAGGACAAGGCCATGGGGCCGATCAATCGGGTCCAAAGAGTTGGAGCACAAGCCATTGTGGGGACATTCCTCACGGTCGCGACCAGCGTAGCGGAGGCAGAGGCCCACATTGCCACCGCACGACAACGATTCTGGAGACGGGCCGTGAAGATGTGGACGGACATGCATACCCTGCCTGAAACCAACCCCCTCCGCAGGGGTACAGACCGGATCAGGAAGTTCAGAACATACCATCGCTCGCCGTTGTACCGGGTAGACGATGCGCTGAAGCATATCGACATGGAAACACTGGAAACAATTAATCCATTTACGTTAGCTCCGTGGGAAGGACGCATGCAACCCGATATGGACCAACCACAGGATGTCCAGACCAGAGCAGGTCTGTATATGCAGATCGCGGTCAGCAGCTCGGCTCGGAACGAGCTGGTCGGATTCGGGGTGGCGATCGAGAAACAACCACCTCGGTATCGAAAACTGAGACTGAAGACCCTCTCCGTCACATTGGGTGCAAGAGCAGAGCAAAATCCGTTCTCTGCGGAGCTAGCAGCGATGGCACATGCATTGAAGATGGTAGTTGGAATCAAAGACTACAGAATTACGTTGCTCACAAGCAACAAGGCGGCGGCGCTCATGCTAAGGAGCCCTCGACGACAGTCTGGCCAGGAGCTAGTTTGTCAGATCTACAAGTTGATGAGAAGGTTGCGGAGGAATGGAAACCGAATCAAAATCCACTGGATCCGCACCAGCGAAGACAACAAGCTGTCAAGTCTGGCTAAAGAACAAGCCAGAACTGCAACACAAGAAGACGCTCTCCAACAGGAACGCGTCCCGAGGATGAAGTCTACCACATTGAATATCCCACGGTCCCAAGCAGTCCCCTGCAGTGAGCTACCAGAGAACATAGGAAGACACGCAAAACGAGTAGATGCCGCACTGCCAGGCAAACACACCCGGCTGTTATATGATCGCCTAACGTGGAAAGAAGCGACCGTACTGGCCCAACTCCGAACCGGCATGGCCAGACTCAATGGATACCTCAATCAAATTAATGTAGCAGAGACCGATCAATGCGATTGCGGACAAGCAAGAGAGACCGTGCAGCACTTCCTCTTCCGCTGTCGGAAGTGGACTGCACACCGGACGGAACTGTTACAATGCACCCAGGCTCACCGAGGAAACATATCCTTCGCCTTGGGGGGAAAACAGCCTTCTGACGATCAGAACTGGACGCCAAACCTAGAGGCAGTACGGGCCTCCATACGTTTCGCCATCGCAACGGGCCGCCTCGAGGCCACTTGAACATATCGACGAACATCACCCCCACCCCCTTCTTCCGACCCTGCTCACCCACCACCTCGTGCCACAAACGGTAGACGCGCTTCAACTGCCGAAGATAGGATGTTGAACACTTGAAGAAGCGCCTTCAAGCCAGTCTACTTACCCACTTACTAACTCACGAGACCTCGCTGCGACACTGCTTTCTGGAAATGTCATACGCTATAAGGTTTTGTGTATGGGCTTTCAGGAGACACAGCATGTACAGATGGACATGTACAGTAGATCATTGATAGTTGCCCTTTCGGATCAGCCGCCGGGCGTTAATGAATTGTTTGTTTGTTTGTTTGTACTCTGAGCATCTTGAGGTCATCTAATGGGCTGGTCACCACATTTTAGCTGCCGGCAGGCCCGATAGCACTCCCGCATAGCAGCATGTATATAGAGCGAGCTACATCGGGCAAATGAATTCATCATCATCATCACCTCTTTACTCCCTTTTTGCTCTCTTCAATTTTTTTAAACTAAACTTTGCATAACGCCATCTCTTTCATGACGAAGGAATATCTCCTGACCAATAATCATCCCATTTTATTCGTGACATGCAAGCTGACGAGGAATCAACGTTGGAAATGTCTTTTGTGGGTCCCGCGACATTGAAAGCGGGGAACTGATGTTAAACCATGGCGATGGGCAGGACAGCAGGATTGGAATGATCGGGCAAGCTCCGACGTCTCGATCCTACCTAAGATGAAAGAGCAAGGGTTTATTCCGGATCATGGGCTTTGCTGGGTATGAATCCACATCGCACTAACTTTTTGAGGTTACTGTACTGCTTGAAAGAAGACGGCATACCTCAAGCGCGATTATAGTAGATATGACACCATGGCGTTGGGATTAGCACCATATCACACAACCTGGACGATTGGTACGCCCGCCATGCTGATAAGATGAGGACCCCGGACGATGAAATTTCCACCTGCTCTCAGATTCGCACGGTCAGAATCAACGGCAAAAAGAGGACAACAGAAATACCATGGGCGAAATCACCAAGACACCTGTGGAAACAACTGCGGTTGACCGCGGCGAGTTTCTAGCCAGTTTTAACCCAGAGAAGGAGAAGCAGATCGCTCGAAAGGTTGATAAGCGCTTTTTCTTGCTGATCGGTCTGATGTATATGGTCAAGCTTGTATTCGCCCTTGATTCCTATCCTTCGACTGATACTAATGGATGTCAGATCGACTCGAACAACGTGTCCAGCATCAAGGTCCTCCAGGAAGGGCAGCCTTCCAATATCCTCACTGAACTGAACATGTCTGCCAACCAGTACAACTGGGTATCCTCCGTTTACACAGTATGTCTCGCTCTTTCTGGCCAATCTCATTCTAACGGCGATAGATCGCATATATCGTATTTGAAGCACCGAGCAATCTGCTCCTAAAGAAGATGACCCCGCGGCTATGGCAGACGCGTATCTTCTTCTCCTGGGGCATTGTGCTAGCCTGTCAGGCTGCTGTGCAGAACCGCCAAGGGCTCCTTGCCCTACGATTTTTGCTAGCGATTCTCGAAACAGGTTCTTATCCGGGAATTCTAACACAGCTTAACTCGTGGTACCCTAGCCACGAGATGGCTCGCCCCGTTGCATGGCTACTGGGAATCTCGCAGTGCTCATCTATCGTGAGCTCGCTACTCTGCTACGGAATCAGCTACATGAATGGTGTGCAAGGATTAAGTGCATGGCGATGGTAACCTCTTCCACAACTTTGGAATACTGTATATAAAACGATGTTGATGTTGGTCATAGGGTGTTTATTATTGAGGGTATCATCACAACTCTCTTCTCAGGTATCATCTTCTTCGTGCTACCTGACTATCCCAAGTCGCCGAGGAGCAACAAATGGCTTGACCCAGACGAACAAGAATACCTCGAGGCCCGACTAGGAGACCGTGCCCCCAAGGCGGATGACCCGGCTTTCAGCACACAAGAGGTGATCGCTACGCTCAAATCGCCCATCCAGTGGTCCTTTACCTTCTCTCAGATGCTCATCAATCTCGGCATGTATGCACTGCAGTGGTACCTACCCACTCTGATCACCAGCTTCGGTTTCACTAGCCTGCCAGCAAACCAGCTGCTCAACATCCCACCAGCTGCAGCAGGTGTCATTGGTGTTATACTGGGGTCCACGATCCTGCGACTGGCAGTAGCTTCCAGACCCATTCAGCTGATGTATGCTATCCTCCTGCCGGTTTGCATCAAAGCTAACTTGATAGGGTATACAACGCCGGGATCATCGTGTCCTTTATCATATTCTTCACTGTCTCAGCACCAGCCGGGTTATACGTCGCGTGTATGCTGGGAACCTTCTTTGTCACTATATATTACATCCCCTTCATTTCCTGGCGCTCGGCCACAATGACAGGCGCTACGGGCACGGCCTTCGCATGGGGTCTCCAGAACAGTATCGGCCAGATCGGCGGAGTCATCGGCCCTCAGCTGTTCCAGTCCAAGTGGGCATACAACCGGTACAAGAACAGTTTTGGCATCGCAACGGCGGGGGTCATCGCCGCCATTGGTGCCAATGTTGCCTGTTGGTGGCTGACCAAGGAGCAGGAGCAGGCATCTCTGAGGGCGGCGCAGGCGAAGAGAAAAGAGCGCAAGCTGAGCGCTTAATGGCAGAAATGTGCACGGGGTCATGCATCTGTATTTTGGGCGGCACTTGGGTGTCCACACGGCTGGGTAGAGTGGAGGCATACGTCGTAGTGGGTACTAGGGATCCGAAAGGAATATGATTATTCATGAATATTCATGAGAATTTGCGAATATGAATAATATTGTTGAGATAAGTGATTGTCTGATTGATTCTAATTGATTGACTTGAGGAGTTATCTTTAACAGGGGCGGGATGTCTCATATATATCTGTTCCTAATCCCTGCCATCAGGTTCAGCCACCGTGATACTCAACAAATATGAATGCGAATATGAATAATGCGTTTATTCGCGCGAATAAAAAATTCATATATTCATATTCGCGGACTGCGAATATGATTATGTTGTATATTCGCGTTCCTTTATTCCTTTCGGAACCCTACGTGGGGCAAAAGCCTGTAGATTAACTTTCGATTATGTTCGAACCCAGATCCTTCTTGAAAACCGCATTCTTTCACCGAGCAGGCGGTTCCATGGCTCATCGAAAACTCATTTATCGAAAATGTTTGGAGGTTGACTCCTGATCGACGGTCCTTGTGAGTAATGGTTCCCCGGTAATTGTGAAGCTAATTGATCCCCATGTCTTGGTCGAAGGGTCCTGCCATTCTTGTTTGGTAGGGATAAAATTGTGCATCACGCCAAACATTTGTAGCGCGCGCATCGAAAATCGATCGCAAGCCTCAGCCTCGACACGGCTCTGGGAC
>QAGG01000246.1:0-22225 GCA_003138045.1 Penicillium sp. MA 6036
GGGGGACATGGCATGGGAAACCATCATTGAGTAAACGGGGATTCGCACTGAGCTTCATCAATTGAGGTGAACAACAACGCAAGGCGAGCTCCCAGACTGCTACACAGAAAACTAGATAAGCTTTCTCTGTCCAGCGTTAGGGCGTACATGGATCGGCCCAGAAGCTCGGAATGTTCCAATACGACTGGCTCTAGGACTTTCCGATGGGTTTGCCTTGGTGTGACTGCCCGTCTGGACAGGTGCTACTTCAGCGAGAATTTAGATAGCGTGGCCGAGCGGGTATCAGTCTTCTTGCTAACCATGGAACCCCCGATTGGCGTTACCCAGAGGCGTGATACGGTGGTGCTTCATAAGTATTTGACCTTGAATACTTTGGAATTCACCTTCTATATAGACTGGCCAACTTGTATATAGTAAACTTGCCTATCATTTTTGCTTTCTTTCTAGAGGTCCTTTAGATTTATATCCGATCAAATTCTAGGGGTCTTTTTTGCTGTCTTTTGGATATCATGTCTGCGGTCGAAGTACTCAAGGTCAAATACTTCCAAGTTATTGAACACCACTGAACTGGGCTAATTTGAATCGTATTGTACACCAACATTGTTTCTTGATTGTAAAACAAAGCGTTATCCATGAATATTAGAAAAACCTCGAAATCTTGGTGTCCAGCTTCCTAGGAAAGCAATCCACTACTTATTTCTTCGGGAGCTTCGAGAAGACTAAATGATCAAACCTCCTAAGAGACAGGGGAAGATGCCATCCGGTGGCTATAGTATACCAGAGAAGACAAAAATCATCGACGTAATTAGGGTTGTATATTACCCAGGACTTTGGCAGGACCATAAGAAGTAACTTGTAACTTTGAGAAGCTTACAGAAAGGATCTTCAGGTACCAGTACGACCAGACAAATCTAGGCCGATTTCACCAGGACCAGTGAGAGCATAACGCAATGAATTTAGCCAATATTCATCACGCGCAGAATTTTTTCCGGGGATCAATTACCCAGTAGATGGCCTTGATTTTGTTTAGACGGATGTACTTTGAATGTTGGTCGAACGTTTTTCCCTTTTGTCCACGGAGCAAACCCCACTTCCTCCCTTAGCTTATCTTTATAAGGCTTGTTCCCCCAGCTTGATCTTCGGCATCTCTACAGCATATATCCAGCTCGACACTATGAGTGAAACTAAAGATGGGTTCCAGCCCTATGATCAATTTATATTGTTTGGAGATTCCATCACGCAGATGGGCTGTAACCAAGAACTAGGATTCGCCTTTCATGCTGCACTTCAAGAATGTGAGTCCCAGCTCAGCCATCAAGTTTATCTTTGTACTTATGAAACATCAGCGTTCAGTCGGAGATTAGATGTAGTCAACCGGGGTTTGGCGTAAGTTTACAAAACCAGGCCAGCCTGCATCATGCTAAGCTCAGCAGTGGATATTCATCCGCACACGCCATCAAGGTCTTTGACAAATTCTTCCCGCCACCGCAAATCGCCAATGTGCGGTTTATGGTAAGGAGACTGTCGTGAAAGCCCAAGTACACACACTGACTGGAGTCGGACAGACCGTCTTCTTCGGCGCCAATGATGCATGCGTTCCAGGCCACGACCAGCATGTGCCTGTAGACCAATACAAGGAAAACTTGAAAACAATCATTCAGCACCCGGCAACACTCGCACAGAATCCACGCATCATCCTTATCAGCCCACCTCCTGTCAATGAGTATCAATTGGAAGCCTTTGATGCAGCAAAGGACACCCCACACCCGAGCCGCACAGCGAGCTTTACTAAGCTCTATGCAGCTGCCGCACTGGAAGTTGCCGCATCCCTGAATGTTCCAGTGGTAGACCTGTGGTCAGCCTTTATGCAGCCCACTGGATGGCAAGAGGGCCAGCCTTTGATTGGGTCTCGCGATGCTCCGAACAATGAAACATTTGCCGGCCTTTTCACGGACGGTAAGTTATTACCTGCAGGCTTTTTGTCACTTTGCTTACTCGTCCCACAGGTCTGCATCTGTCGCCGGCTGGCAGCCGCATTGTCTACCATGAGATTATGAAGGTAATTGGAGACAATTGGCCGGATCAGACTCCGGAAATTCTCCCGATGGTGTTCCCCTCATGGGGTGATGCGCCAAAATGAGGGCCATTCGTGCAATTAGAGAAGACAACAGAAATGAGAACTTCGAGCCCAAGTAAACAATTTAAATGAAATAGCAAATCTCCCAAAATAGAAGGGAATGTAGTGTGGAGCAAAGCGGTCTAGCCTGTGATCGTCCTCTCCGCACCAATTTCCCAACTTGCACCTTTTATCACCTTCGATAGACTCCATACAGTTTCCCGCTCTTCCACACTTCACCAAACCTTCGATACCGAAACTCATCTCTTCTTCGCCAACCCTTTGTAACCTTCAACATTCGAAACCTTTCTACCGATCTCCCAACACCCAACCCGCACGCTCCTCCTGTGTCGCTGCCGTCCGTTCCCCACAAACTCGCCGCATGTTTTGACCGCGCTCCTTGATACTTGCCTTTCGCAGACAGTGTAGACGGCCTGTGGGCCGTCTCACAGATTGAAGGTGGACGGAAACGATTGAACAAGAGCACCAAACCAAGCCCACAAGAGAGCGAGAGTGAGGGCACCAAAGACCTGTTCTTCGGGTGGAGGGGCGAGAAGTGACGACGACCACCGATTGACGATCTACCTTTCCTCTCCTTTATCTCTACTTCGACTTCTTACACTTCAACAAACCCACTGGCGATGGATGCGCAGTATCCCTTTGCCTCTCGAGACGACATCTGGCGTGTATTTGACGAGTTGAAGGAACTTCATCTCGCCCAATTTCAACAGGGAGAACGTCTCGCCCAACTGGAGCGACGTCGTGACGAGGATGCCCGACTGAGAAGTCCATGGGCCTCTGCGTCGCCTTTCCCCACCTCCGTTGGTGCGATCACTCCGGGTAGCCCACGCCTACTGTCCGCAATCGGTTCACCACTGAACAAGCCTGTTATCATAGACCCCGCCTTCCACTCTCCACCAGATGCTTTCAAGGGCTTTGACCAGGGTCATCATTCAGCCATGGCAAATTCTACAGTTGGTTTCGACAGCGAGGAAGAGCCCCGACGGGGCGCCTCTCGCGCCAACAGTGTTCGTTTCGACGAAAGTGCCCTGCATGGGTACGGTCAGACAGGTCGCGCCAGCAATGACTTGCCCCCTCGGGCTGGCAGTGTTTTGAACTCGCATCCGCTCCTCGAGCGCACCTTCTCACACCAATCTGACGGGCGACTCAGCTCATCCGGCCACTCTCACCAGTCCGCTCGAACCAACAGTTTACGCCTGAACACCACCCGGCTCTCGGGGCCAACACCCGTGGAATCTCCCTTGATCCCACCTCCTGGGCTTTTCTTACTGGGCCCAGTGCCCTCGATAATTCGCTGCTGGTTGACTGAAAATTTCACCAATGGTTCGCTTCTCTACGCTGCCATCTGCACCGGATCTTACGTTTCAACTGTGAGCCTCTCTATGATTCGCAGTCTTGGGATCGAGGATATGATCGTGCGCGAGGATGATGATGCGCAGCATATCAAGCTCCCGCTGTACCTCCCCGAAGCGATCATTCACCCTTCTTCTTCACACCCCGAAACACCCACCCACCAAGTTCCTTCGGTTCTTGTTCGCTTCGTGGTTCGTGAGGTGGAGCCTGCCGAGCACTCAATTCAGATCATCATTGGGAGCGACGTGCTTCGCGCCCAGAATGCCGACATTCTGTTTTCTCAGGACAAGCTCATCATGGTTGATAGTGAGCACCACCGTGTCTCAGTTCCTCTTGTACGCCCAGAGGACGACCAAGTTTTCAAATGCCTTTGTACTTCTCCCGGCACCGTCAACTCTGGGGACACGCAGTCATCCTCTGCCAACAGCAATTCCTCCGTCGGTGTCATTGGCCGTCCTAGCAATTTGCAGCAGCAGTCAAACACCACACCTCTCAAGGCCACCGCAGACGGGAACCGCGATATCTTGAAGCCCACACAACCTGTCCAACCAGCTCATCAAGAAGACCATGCTCGAGCACCGGCTGAAAATCGCCCCGCCTCCAACAGTGCTCCGACTTCCGAGGCCACCAGAAATGACATGCCTATTTGGGAAAATTGGCGCGAGCGAACCTCTAATTCAGCTCCAAAGCCCGACCCGAAGAACGACAAGCGCGAAATGAAGGTTTTCCGGCCTGCGAAATCCAGCAGCCGCCTCAATCCCGGCGCCACGGTCTCCGGTTCTCCTTTTGCTAAGAGCGCCAAATCCCTCCCTTCCAGTCCGCACCCGAACACGTCTCCCGACAAGGGCGCCAATCCGGTAGGCAGCGGATCCGCGTTTGGATGGCTCAACCCGGCTCTCAACCCGGTCACTCGTGACATCTGATGATAGATGAAATAAACTAGCATCAGCTGTCTATGTTAGATTATCCTGATTCTGGAACGATAGGAAATTACAACATGGAAAGCAGACCAGGAGGGAAACGGACGGCATCACGTTCGTTTACAGTCGGTACCTTGGATGGGATTGGCAGCAGTTATGACACATGATAAAAAAAATACCAAATTCCCAATCACTTCTTCCGAGTAGAAGTAACTAGTATATTCTCGGTCTATAAGCAAAGCCCATCTATATCTTCGAAAAAGCCCCCAAAGCCCCCTTTGTACTCTCCTTCGTGTCCTTCACAAGCCCGCTCACAGCTCGGAAAGCTTCATGGCCCGCATCGCCGATGATCTCGAACAGAATACTCTCACTACTCGTGATTATAGCCCCAGCATCCCTCAACCGAGCGAGTGCAATCCCCCTCTCCTCCGAGTTCATACTACTTACACCATCAACAAGGATATAAACCCTATGTCCGCGCTCCAGAAGATCGAGCGTCGTCTGCGTGACGCAGATATGAGTCTCAATGCCAACAATGATCACGTCCAAAGGAGTGGCAGGAAGCAATTTTTCGATTTCCGGGGTTACCATCGAGAAGAGGGTCTTGTCGACGTCGGCGCGGATATTCGGGCCTGTCAGCTGAGGCGAGAGCTCGGAAACGGTAGGGCCGAGTTTGGCGCGGCTTTGTGTGGTTATGTAGATGGGCATATTGAGAGTGTTTGCTGCGCGTATCATTTTGTCCGTTGTCGAGATCCTAGATGGGGTTAGTCGGGTATTCCCAAGGTTGGAGGTGAGGATGGGATGGGGGACACACAGTTTGGAAAACTCATAGATTCCGCGGAATTTCTCTTGGACATCGCATATGCTGGACTCGTTAGTTGGCTGTTCGTGCTGGCTGGGGCCTCCCGAGGTCGTACAAAAGTGCAGGATTGCCTGGCTTGGTGTTAGTGCTTGCGATTGGGTTGGGAGGTGTGATCTTACGAATCCGAGATGCGCGTAGAACGGCAGACATGATGGTAGTTTGAGTAAGTAGACTTTAATGTGGGATAATTCAGGAGAGAAGCAGAATATAAAAGCAAAGATCGGAGGGATAAGCGGTGGTGGCCGACGCGGGGAATCGGAGAAGCACATGCGGGGGAGTCGGGGAACTTCTGAGAGCCAATCTACCCGTGCAGACATTGAGCAGCTCGAACACAATTGATATTGGTCTACTAGAGTATCTATATTTTTTTTTACAATTTGACCTCGTGTACCTTAGCTCTGCCGGCAAACCAACTTTCATCACCTTGTGTCGCAGCCGTGCGGATTGCATAGAGCTCGTCGAGGAATGCCGGTACAAAGCTACCGGGACCACGGACATACTCTTTAGAAGCAGCATTTTCTGCAGCAATCTCGTACATCAGGATACCAGAAAGCACAGCGAGAAGTCTGTCCGAGCGGTGGGCAGTCAGGAAGCAGCCAGAAATTGTTCCGATGGCGCAACCAGTCTGAGAATGCGGTTAGACAGATCATGAAGTGGGAAACTGCGAAACTTACTCCGGTCACTTGGCCCAGGTATTGGTGGCCGTTATCAACAGCAATCACCCGCTCACCGTCACTCAGGTAATCTGTGGCTCCGGTCATGAGAACAACATTTCCTGCGATATATTAGAAGAGATAGATAAAGCTGAATCGACAGTACTCACGCTCTCTGCGAGCTAGGTCTCGTGCCAATGTGGCCTTTTGTTTACCGTCCAAGTTACTCGGCCCACTATCGACACCGCGCTGCTGAACGGCACCACTGCCCCAAGCTTGTCGGATTTCGCCTTCGTTGCCCTTGATAAGATCAAAGTATCCCCCAGCCATGAGCTGGGTCACCGCACTGCGACGAATCTCTGTCGCGGCTGCACCCACAGGGTCATAGATGACTGGGTTCCCCCGCTCGTTGTAGGCCTTGATGGCTTTTAGGTAGTTGGAAACACTGTCGCTGGTCAATGTGCCCATGTTGATTAGGAGAGCGCCATCGAATTTGCACAGGTCCGTGGCTTCATCTCCGTATGGCGACATGATAGGAGATGCGCCGCTACATGTTGATTAGCATGGTCCGAGACAAGAGCTTCTGAAGATTACCCACATGGAAAGGGCAACATTAGCCACAAAGTTCGAGACGACAAAGTTGATCATGTTGTGTACCAAAGGATGCACCTCTACCATCTTGCGAATGATTTGGGGTACATCATTCAACAAGGCCTCTGTCTCGTTGGCGCGAGAAGGGTTTGAGGTGAGCGCAAAGCGAGGTGTGTTGTTGATCAACTCAGCGAATTGTTCGGCGGATGCTTTGGGATCGTCGGCTGCCACAATGGCACTGACAATGGCCACGCCATCCAGTGATTTCAAAGGAGACTTGGACTGGTAGATCACTCGCTGCACGTTGGAGTGATTGATACCACCGATTGAGACAGTACCTATGGAAGAATCTCTAATGGCATCCAGGATAATCTGAGTCCCCGCAGTACCAATGACTGACTTGGTGTTTGTTTTGCTAGAGATGGTTAGCCTATGTGCGGCTGGTAAAGGGACCGGCAGACTTACGTGGGGGTCGCGAACATGGTACCAATTCCGATGTAGTCGGCGCCATCAGCGACGGCCTTTTGGGCCTCTTCAACGGTGGAAGTACTAATTCCGATGATGGCATCCTTTGGCAGCAGCAGCTTTGCCTGCTCGTATTCTGATGAGATCAGTACAAGTGATTCGATTTGCACGGGGGCGTTGCGACGAACTCATATCATCTTGACCCAAGTGCACACCCTCGGCTCCGATAGCAAGGGCTACATCGACGCGGTCATTGATGAGCAAAGGCACATTGTACTTCTTGGTGACCTGGTGCAATTTCCGTGCAGTTTCCACCAGGACACCAGTGTCATTGGATTTGTCCCGGTATTGCACTACCGTTACGCCTGGTGCGGGGTCAGTCCAGTACTAAGGTACGCTTTCAGACCTAGGGCTTACCTCCTTGGATGGCATGTTCTACTACCGTGCACAGGTCTCTGCCTTTGAGGATGGCCGGGGTCGAGTCCGTGACCAGGTATAGAGACAGATCCAGCGACATTCTTACTGAACGGCTGCAAAGTGTCCGGGGAGTAGCGAGGCCGATTTAAGCCGACACAAATGAACCGAGATAGACCTCTATTCGTACCACGTTACGTGACTGGAAAGAAGATTGCGGTTGCGTCTGCCCGCGGTGGGGTCCAACCTTGGAAGGTTAGATTCGGAAACGTTGACTACTGCGCACACCTACATACTGCCCCTACTTGAATGACTATATTTTGAGCAATGTTGCAGAATTGAGATCGGGAATCTTCCCATATTCGGATCCGAGACGTTCAAAGGACATTGCATTTGAATTGCACTCCAACGAACCCTGAGACACGGCGGATATAGTCCGAGTTATCTCCGGCACGTGCGCGCTGACATAACCATGATTTGTCAAAAAATGCGGATTCAAAATGTTCCGTTTTTCTCGCTTCTTCCTTCCTTCAAAACACTCTCACAGGCATCGACTTAACGAAGCCTTTTATCTCTTCGCGTGGTTCCGTCTACGCTTTTCCCAACTGGTTAGTTCGGCTTCGCCATCATCACTTTACACCGTCCACCAAAGGGTCTCCGACCTCTGACTCGGTTTCCCCAAAGCTACACAATCGGTCTCAGAAACCACTGCGAGAAGTTTACTGCGAACTTGTCTATGTATTCGTCCTCCGTCCAAAATTTCGAACATCACCTGCCGCCCAAGCTGCAAACGTTTCGCGCGCCGAAACCTTGCAGCATACATCTCAGATCCTGTGGCTGAACCGGATCGACTCTGACTTTGTTGTGACAATTCCACGGAACATAATCACACAGATCAACCCCCACTACCAAAAAAAGAAACTCGACACGCATGTCTTGTTACAGTAAAAATTTTCATTCAGACCCCCATTCGCTATCTCTCACGCACAACGTTCCATTCTCGTGAACTCAACTCGCCCAATTAAACCGTCATCATGGCCACCGTCAACATTCGCCGGGATGTCACCGATCAATTCTACCGCTACAAGATGGAGAAGCTCCAGGCTAAGGTCGAGGGCAAGGGCAACGGTATCAAGACCGTTGTCGTCAACCTCAACTCGGTCGCCGCCTCTCTGAGCCGTCCTCCTGCCTACCTCATCAAGTACTTCGGTTTTGAGCTTGGTGCCCAGGCTAACGCTAAGCCTTCCGATGATCGTTGGATCATCAACGGCTCCCACGACGCCCCAAAGCTCCAGGATTACCTCGATGGATTCATCTCCAAGTTTGTGCTTTGCAAAAAGTGCAAGAACCCCGAGACTGATGTCAACATCAACAAGGATGTAATCACCTTGGACTGCAAGGCTTGTGGCCAGCGCTCCGACGTTGACCCTCGCCTCAAGCTGAGCACCTTCATTGTTCGCAACAACCCCAAGGGTGGCAAGAAGAAGGAGAAGAAGTCCCGTCGTGAGCGCGAGAAGGAGCGGGCTGCCAATGGCGAAGATGCCAGCCCTGGCGACAGCAACAACTCCGAGAACGGCGAGGATGGTGATGAGGCCCTCGAGGCTAACAGCGATGATGAAGTAACTCGCCAGGCCCAGGCCATTGAGGCAGAGGCTGAGATTGAGGATGATGATTGGGCCGTTGATGTTTCCGAGGCCGCCGTGAAGGCGCGCGCCAAGGACCTCCCCGATGACCTCAAGCGCGCTCTCGTCATCGAGAACGGCGACGATGAGGGTGCCGACGGCTCTTCCTCTTACGAGCAACTTGGCAGCTGGATCGTTGAGACTGCCGCTGAGAAGGGCGGTGTCGCTAATGTCAGCGATGTCGACATCTACATGAAGGCCAAGGAATTTGGTATTGAGACCAAGCACAAGACCTGTGCTGTGCTCGCCCAGAGTGTCTTCGACGAGAAGATTGCCAAGCAAGTTGAGAGCCGTGCCGGTTTGCTCAAGAAGATGATCAGCTCCGAGCGTCACGAGAAGGCCTTCCTTGGCGGTACCGAGCGCTTTGTTGGCCAGGACCACCCCGCGCTGGTTGCTCAAATTCCTGCCATCTTGCTTGCCTATTACCAGAACGACCTCGTGTCTGAGGAAACCCTCAAGGTCTGGGGTGCTAAGACTAGCAAGAAATACGTCGACGTCTCTACCAGCAAGAAGATCCACAAGGCCGCCAAGCCTTTCATCGAGTGGCTTGAGACTGCCGAGAGTGACGAGGAGAGCGACGAGGAGAGCGATTAAATGAACATGTTTGACACGTTCTCTTCGCCGTTCATTTGAGTATATCTCATCGAACTCGAATCGATGTATGAACTCTGGACTTGCCTTGCTTGGATGTCTCTCACTGGTTCGAATTTTGCTGTCTTTTTTAGTAGCCTACCAATCGCCACTCTTTTGAAATAAATATCTACATTATCTCATTCATCTCAATAGTAAAAGTTCGTTTCGTCTGTAATTGCTCTAAGCACATGCTCATCCTGCCATGTAATGTTTTCACAGCGTTAGAATACAACTTTGGCAAGCTGGAAACCCTCACTGCTAACGTCAGCGCCACAATGCTTCGCGGAACCAGATCTCGCTCCAACGCGGTGTCGCATGAAAATAAACCACGTTAGATCACCGTTCCAAGCCTCCATGGCTCTGATGGCCCCTTCAACAGACTCAAAAACTTCATCTGCGGCCACTGAAGCCCTGCCGGCAGTGAAGTAATACTCAGGACCGACAAATAGTGCAACCCAGCCACCAAGTACCTCACAGATTCTATCACCAAAATCCAAAGGCAATCGCACATGTGACAGGACCGTCAAAAATAGGGAAACCAAAGCGCGCCATAGACGATGGTGCGAGGTAAAGAACTTCGAGCCAGGCGTAGAAGGAGAGAGAGCCAAAGACGACGAAAGCGCAATTTGCAAGGTCGATGCTAGATCCGATTCGCCGTGATTTGGTTGAGATCTCGCACGCCGCTCATTTGCAGCTACGGCGTCGGTTCGCACTTTCTCCCACACGCGACGATACAATTTGTCCCAGCGTGGGAAGTCTGTCTGGACTCTTGTGGCCATGAAGTCACCTGCTCCTTTGCACATTGCTTCGATGGCCTCACAGGCCGCGACTGTGACGAAGGTTTCTTCTTGGTAGTCTGTTGGGTTGTTTGGTTCGGAGGTGGATGTGATAAGGGATTTGGAGGATGACGTTTCCATCGAAGAGGGGAAGATGATGCGGCTTGCGACTGTGGGCCAGAGATCGTTGATGAGAGGGAGGAAACTGTTTTCATTTTGGGAGAGGGCCGGTAGAATGTCGATTAGGATTGAGAGAAGGGAGCGGCGGAGGTAGGGAGAGGGCGAAGTTAAGTGGGACGGGACTGATTTGACGATGTGGAGGAGGAGGTTGTGTGTTTTGCTAAGTGGCTTTTCGGCATCGTCGGGCTCCTTTGGTGGTGGTAGAGGCTCGTCTGACTCGGCTTGGTTCAGGAGTTCCTCAATTGATGGTTCTGGTGGTGGCTTTTCATAGGTTTCGGACCAGGGCTTTTGGGGATGAGAAGCTATTTGATCTTCCTCGTCATGCTGGGAGCGTTTCAGTTTCCGGGTGGCGATATCTGCCGCGATGCTCGAGATGGAGATATTTTGATATTGAGACTTGCGGGTTTCATGAGAACCGCTTTCTTTGCCATCATCAATGGTTAGAAGTGATGGCTTCTTGGCTCCCTCTTCCACGACGGCAGCAAGTGTCTTGAACATCATCTCGACGAGCTTGGGATATCCGTGGTAGAGATCCAAGATACCAAAGATCGAGTCCACGAGATCATCAAGTATGGAATCAAGCGTGCGCCACAAAGTTTGACCATCATGAACAAAACCTGTGGGGGATAGGGCGATACGTCGAAGGTATTGAGTTTCAGAGCCACTGAGTTCACAAGATAGTCCACGTTCTCTATAATCATAGAACTGGTGTCTGGGTAGTTGCAAGCACTGGTCAGGATATTGAGGCACACCATGGCATGACGCTGAAGATTGGGATTTTGAGACGCCAATAGCTGTAGCGTTGGATACAGCGCGTCCATGAGCTCAGGCCGGAAAAATTCTCCTACTTGCTGAGCCTGAAGAGCCACGGACTCCAAAGCAAGTGCTGATGTGCGCCAATCACCCGAGCCATCAACTGGCAGCTCGTTCAATATGTTCAGTGAGATGTAGTACAGCTCCTCGATCATACCGCCGCGAGCATGTGATGAGATAGATCCCTCAACTTGATCAAGTGCGATGAAGTCATCAAAGCCGGCTGTAGCTGCCGTGCTATCCCTAAGGAATGTCATGGCTAGCCAGAATGGTGCGATTGCAGAGTCATTTGATGCTGTATGCATGCGATTGACGATCGATCGAGTAATTTCATCACCAGAATCCGACAAATTCAGTCTTGTGATCATTAATCGTAGATCGACGAGAGTCTGTTGCTGGCTTTGATGCTCCATGATGATTGGCGGGAATGCTTTCGATCTAGCATCTGTGCTCAGTACTTCCCAGCTAAAGATGCCATCCATTGAGGCAAGCGGTTGAAGAGAATTTGTATTTTGGCCAACAATGGCGCCAACACTATCACATAAACCAGATGCCAGACCGTTCGTAAGCAAGTCTGATCCGGACTGAACCTGAGATAGTACCTGGAAAACAGTTGATATTTGACGAAGTCCCCACTGTTTGGCGGTTTCGTCGTTACCTTGCATGATGCGAGGGAAAGAAGCGAGCCACGTGTGTAAAGATTCCTTCAACGAGTCGAGCACTGAAGGATATGTCGTAGCAAGATGGGTTGCGTTCTGATAGGCTTGATTGGGTCCTCGGTCCTCTTTCTCTGCTAGCACAATCACTGTTTCGACTATCATTGGGAGAGAAGCTGAGAGCGTGACCTGGCACTCTTCGATAATCATCAGACATAGTTCAAGAATGGCAGACTGAACCTCTGGTCTTTGGTGTCGCCGAATTTGGATCACATTAGCCAAGGCCAATTTTATCTGCGTGGTGGTTGCCTTCAACCAAGATTCATCCAGTGCCATTTTGTCACTGCCCAAGCTAGGTGGAGCGGTTTCCGATGCAGCTCGGTCATTCAAAACAGCTCTAAGGAGCTCTGTGAGAGTCTGTAAAGAGACTTGAAGTAGTTTCCATGACCGGCGAACTTGTGTGGAGGGCCTCAAGAGCTTGGCCAGTGCCGAAACAGTGCGCGGCATGATGCTAGCAAGCACCACCCGATCTGTTACCCGCCGATAAAGAGCCTGCAAAGCCTTTGCGGCTGCTAGACAGATATCATCTGATCTATCATCGGTTATTCCCTCGAGCAGAATATATACCGTCTGGTCAACCACTGTCGCTGTGCCGATTTCGTGGTAAATCGTTCGCTCTGCGGTGGGTCCCTCCAAGACAGTGAAGATAGCAGTGAGGCAATCAAAACCGGCAATGCAAAGCTCTTCCGATACCTTGGGTTTTGGTAATTGCTTCTCTTCCGCTTTGCCCGGAGAACCACCAACAATCAGCGTCAACAGGATTATCAGCTGTTTCCCCATTGCCGGGGAAAGCCGCTGTCGCCACCCATTTGCAACCAATATGCGCAAGCAATTAACGGCGGCTTCGAGACATCGTGCGGATATCCTTTGGGTCTCGTTGAAGATGTGTGATAGGGGGAAAAAGGCATATTCGGCCAGCTTCTCGTCGAGAATGCCTCCCTTCGCAAACTCTTCCAGACATTTCTGTACGGGTTCAAGAGCCCGGTAAACCTCGGCGGCGGTTGCTTGATTCCCTCGGAATCGAAGTCCTACAGAGCTTAACTCGACACATGGCGCGCGAAGCTGTTAAGGCGTTAGCACCGTGTCGGCCCTCCAAGAGTTACCATCATTGCTATACCTGTTTAAAAGATTCCTGCCGTTGGTTGTCCATTGCGGCCGATCAACACTCAGCAGCATCGAATGTGCACAATGATCAGTAATGGGGCAGTATTCTGCCCGCATAATAAAGCGGTAGGCATCAAAATAGTTTGAAGATCACTTGATGAAGGAGGGCTTCGCCCAGAGTTCCCATATTTCTGCGCTTCGCCGAGCTAGAAGTGTGTCCTGGGGGCTCGTGCTAGATCGGAAAATTCTTGGGGATATCTTCTCTTCTTGGTCCAGCAGTGGTACAACCTGAAGTACTTCGATTTGTACTAATTGACGTCTTATCGCCACGTGACCTTATCTAGCGCGTCACTCACGCGTTTTGGCGCCGCTGTCTGCCCTGTTGCCTGAGTCTGATTGCTGGCTGTTGTCTGTCAATACTATTTATTCAGCCCGTTCTCGCTCCTCGCTTGTGCTTGATACTTCTATGCGGGTTGCTCAAATTTCGAGAATTGTGCCTTCATCGCTCTCGCGATCGACACCGAGCACCTGCATTGGATTGCGACACGATCCAAAGATACCATTTCCACCAGCGTCGCAGCATACTCTATTTCGTGGTTTAGCTACCTGTCGGCGGGGCTATCAATTAAGCACACTTGTCTCATCCACCTCACGAACCATGGCGGACGAAAAGAGCGGAAAGCAAGCTACCTTGGGGTATGTAAAGGACGGACAACAGACCATTGAGTGCGTCGGCGATCCTCAATTGCGCATGCGGCCTTTTGGTCTGGCGGTCCTGGATGAGTGTACAGTGTTCACATTGCTAATACGTGTTGTTCGTCTCACAGAAGATTCTTCGGCTCGAATGCCAACCAGGCCCCAAAGAAACAGACTACGTTAGCCTTCGGTGGGAAAAGACAGCGCGCCAGCAGTGATGCGCTTGATGCAGAGACAAAAGACACCACAGATGATGTTAAAACGGAAACAAAACCCGACACCGACTCGGCGCAGGCCACTGCCACCAATGGGGCATCTCCCACGAAACGCATGAAGCAGGAGAAGAGCGCCGAAGCGGAAGAAAGCGATGGCTCGGACATCCAGCCTGTTTCCAAGCGTCGTAAGAAGGCTTCGGCAAACTCGTCACCAGCTAGCAAAAAGCTCACCCCGTCCCCGAAAAAGTCGAAGGCAACCAAGCCGAAGATTGAATCGCCCTCGCCCAAACCGATTACAAAGAAGGTCACCGAAGTGAAATCCGAAGAGAAATCACCATCAGTTGAGAGAGAAGAGGAGCCTTCTGAAAGCGAAGAAGAAGAACTTGAGCCCGAGGCTAAGAAGAAATCGATTGAAGAATTCCAGGCGAAATTGAAAGGGAGTGGTAAAGACCCATATCCGGACTGGAAGGCAGGCGATGCCGTGCCTTATGCCGCGCTATGCACCACGTTCTCTCTGGTCGAGATGACCAGAAAGCGCTTGGAAATCACTGATCACTGTTCACTCTTCCTTCGACAAGTTCTTCGTCTGACCCCAGACGACTTCTTACCCACTGTTCAACTCATGATCAACAAGCTGGCTGCCGACTATGCAGGAATTGAACTGGGTATTGGAGAGTCTTTGATCATGAAGGCCATTGGTGAATGTACCGGCCGCAGCCTTGCAATCATCAAAGCCGATCAGCGCGAGATTGGAGATTTGGGACTCGTGGCTGCCAAGAGCAGGTCAAACCAGCCCACTATGTTCAAGCCAAAGGCTTTGACCGTCCGGGGTGTCCATGCAGGCTTGCTTGCAATCGCGCAGGTACAAGGTCACGGATCCCAGGACAAAAAGATTTCGGGAATCAAGAAACTTTTGGCTGCAGCAGACGCTGACGCCGCCGGCAAGGGAAGCAAGGGAATTGACATCACCAAGGATAAGGGCGGACCAAGCGAGGCTAAGTTCATTGTCCGCTTTTTGGAGGGCAAGCTCAGACTGGGACTTGCCGAGAAGACCGTTCTTGTCGCTGTTTCTCGTGCAATTCAGGCCCACGAGGCCGAATCAAGTGGCAACAAACTGCCAACGCCTGAGCAGATGGTTGCAGGCGAGAACATTTTCAAGTCTGTCTACAGCGAGCTTCCTGCCTACGAAGTCATCATCCCAGCGATGCTCGAACATGGTCTTTCTAAACTACCTGGAGTGTGCAAACTTCAGCCCGGAATTCCTTTGAAACCCATGCTTGCCAAGCCTACCAAATCTATCACCGAAGTTCTCGACCGCTTTGAAGGGAAAGAGTTCACATGCGAATACAAGTATGATGGAGAAAGAGCCCAGATCCACTTTGTGTCACCGGACTCAATTGACCAGTTTCCTGGGGCTTTGGCTACATTGCAAAAGGACAGCAAGGGTCTCTCCTCGATCTTCTCCCGAAACTCGGAAGATCTTTCCAAGAAATATCCAGATGTTTTGGGTAAGCTTGACACCTGGGTTAAGAACGACGTGAAGAGCTTCGTTCTCGACTGTGAAACTGTCGCATGGGACACAGAGAACAAGAAGGTTTTACCCTTCCAGCAACTGATGACCCGTAAGCGTAAAGATGTTAAGGCCGAGGACGTCAAGGTCAAGGTCTGCGTGTACGCTTTCGATTTACTGTTTTTCAATGGCGAGGTAGGTTTTCCTTTCCCAATGTTGCATCTCTGTTACTGATTTTGCTATAGCCCTGTGTGAAAAAGTCTTTGAGAGAACGTCGAGAACTCATGCACGAATGCTTCCAGCCCGTCGAGGGCGAGTTCCAATTCGCCCAATACGGCAACTCGAACGTCCTTGATGAGATCCAAGAATTGCTTGAAGCTAGTGTCAAGGCTTCTTGTGAGGGTCTTATGGTGAAAATGCTGGACACGGATGAGAGTGGCTATGAGCCCAGCAAGCGCAGTCGCAATTGGCTGAAGGTAAATTTCATCTGATCGAGACCCGACTAAATCACTGCTGACTTTCTAAACAGGTCAAAAAAGACTACCTCGCTGGCGTTGGCGACTCTCTCGACTTGGTTGTTCTGGGCGCGTACTATGGACGTGGAAAACGTACCTCGGTCTACGGTGCCTTCCTTCTTGCTGCCTACAATCCCAACAGTGATACCTATGAGACAATTTGTAACATCGGCACTGGCTTCTCTGAAGTGCTCCTCGAGGAGCTACATAAGACGCTGGTTCCTCTGGTCATCGACCGCCCCAAGCCTTTCTACACTCACTCCACTGTTCCCAAGGACCAACCTGATGTCTGGTTTGAACCTAGGCTGGTATGGGAGGTCAAAACAGCCGATTTGACTCTCAGTCCCCGCTACCAAGCTGCTGCCGATGAATTCCAGGGAAGCAGTGATAGTGGAAAGGGTATATCTCTGCGTTTCCCGCGATACATCAAATCTCGCGACGACAAGAAGCCAGACGAGGCCACCACCACGCGTGCGGTAGCTGAGATGTATCGGAAGCAAGAATCAGTCACTAAGGACAGTTCGAGCAAGGGCGGTGTCGACGATGACTTTGAGTATTGAAGCGATCCCATCATTATAGCGTGCAATTTAGTTCATTGGATATTCCCATGTTTCGACCATCTCACCAAACATTGCACCATTGCCTGCATGGGGTGCATCGTTGGGGCTTACCTGCCGGGTCAATTCACCGTGGTGCCACCTGTAGAAACACCGCCTTTCCAACATTGGAAGGTACCCGGATATCGGGATCTTAACTCGTGACATAACATTATTCCGCCCCATTTTCCATCGCGCTTTCCTTCCAGAGCACTGCCAATGCTGAGGGGCGTCTTCCAAGCCCGGGTATCAACGGGTTATCAGCGGACTCCGCGATGCTTGGCGCTGCAACCCAGCCAACCGGACCTCACGCTTACCTTTGTTAGTCTATAGCACGCCTTTTTAGTTGCTCCGAATTGACCGATAACAAGAATTGCCGTGAAATAACATCATGCATATCTTGTCTTGGCATTGAAGAATGTAACATGCCCCCCTTCATCGGCAAATCGCCGCTCCACGCTCCCCTGCAGGCTTGCATAGCTATATAACCGCAATCCCGATGGAGGTCAACAAGCTCCCTGCACATCTTTACTGAGCTGAGTATACCTCGAGATGCGTACCTTTCAATGGTCGGCCTTCGGGTCGATGGTTGTTTCTGCAGTGGCTCTTACCCCAAAGTTGGTCACGGTCGACCCTACTTGCTTTGTTGGGCTTTGCTGATCCTTTTTGTAGAGAATTGATTGCAGCTCCGAGGCGAAGCGATGCTGTTCCCAATCCGTCAGGGGTGAGTTTTATTCCAATCATTGACTGGCTCACGTGTTGAACAAGCATAGGAAGTAGCGTTGTTTTCCACATCTGAGTACTCGTGGGACACCCATGCAACGTCCTCATGGTGGAGCCTGCTAGATCTCAAGACTGGAAAGGTGACCCAACTTACCAATGACAGCAATGTCTCCGAGTTGGTTTGGTCGGGGACTAGTGACTCGGGCCTTCTGTATATCAACGGCACAAATGCTGAGATCCCGGGAGGTGTTGAGATCTGGGTTTCGGATACCTCTAGCTTTGCCAAATCGTGGGTTATGATTCCTCAGTTTCGGCTATTTTCACTGACTTTCTTTCAGCGCGTACAAGGCAGCCTCGCTCCCAGCACCACTGTCAGGCCTCAAGACAGCAACGACCAAGTCTGGCGACATTAACTTCTTGGTGTATGGAGAGTCCTATGCCAATGGAACTGCCTACAATGAAGAGCTTGCTACCGCTCCTTTGAGCTCTGCACGCATTTATGATAGCATCTACGTCAGACACTGGGACTACTGGCTGACCACGAGGTTCAATGCCATTTTCTCAGGCACCCTGCAGAAGAAGAGGTCTGGACAGGGAGCCGCGACCACTTACACTACTAGTGGATCCCTCAAGAACCTCGTTGCGGGCGTCAAAAACCTCGAGTCGCCATCCCCCCCGTTTGGTGATTCTTCCGACTATGACATCTCTTCCAACGGAAAATGGGTCACATTCAAGAGCAAGGCCCCTGAACTGCCACGTGCAAACAATACTGCCTCTTACATCTATCTCGCCCCCCACGATGGATCCAAGAAGGCAGTTGCAATCAATGGCCCGGATAGCCCCGGCACTCCGAAGGATATCAAGGGTGATTCCAGCAGCCCTGTCTTCTCTCCAGATGGTCGTCACATTGCATACCTTCAGATGGAGGACATTGCGTATGAATCGGACCGCCGCACAGTCTTTATATACACTCTTGAGTCCAAAGAGACAATTAAAACATTGGCCAAGGACTGGGATCGATCGCCAAGTGCTATCAAGTGGACCTTGGACGGCAAGAATCTAGTTCTGAACACCGAGGACTACGCGCGCTCTCGCCTGTTCTTGCTGCCCACCAACGCCGGTGATGATTTCAAGCCAAAGAATTTCACTGACGGCGGCGCAGTCGCTGCCTACTACAGTCTGCCCAATGGCGAATTCCTGGTTTCTGGATCCGCTATCTGGAGTAGCCGGACTGTCTACACGGCGAAGCCAGGAAAAGGCCTCACTGGTCTGATATTCTCCGCCAATGCTGTTGACCCTGCGCTGAAAGAATTGAGCCCTTCGGACGTCAGCGAATTCTACTTCAAGGGCAACTGGACTGATGTGAATCTATATGCTATTTGACCGAGAAAATCCATACTAACTGCAATAGATCCACGCCTGGGTTATCTACCCTCCAAACTTTGACAAATCGAAGAAATACCCACTTTTGTACTACATCCATGGAGGACCTCAGGGCGCCTGGGCAGATTCCTGGAGCACCCGATGGAACTACAAAGTATTCGCTGATCAAGGATACGTGGTTGTTGCACCAAACCCGACTGGTAGTACCGGATTTGGAGATGAACTCACCGACGCTATTGCGAACAATTGGGGTATGTAGGGCTTGATGTCTTTTCCACTGCCTTTTCTAACAAACTGAAAGGCAGCTATCCATACGACGACTTGGTGAAGGGCTGGGAGTATGTCCGTGATAACTTCGACTTCATTGATACCGACCGTGGTGTGGCAGCTGGTGCCAGCTATGGTGGGTTCATGGTCAATTGGATCCAAGGAAACCCCCTGGGTCGGAAATTCAAGGCACTGGTCAGCCATGATGGAACTTTCGTTGCTGATTCAAAGATCTCCACGGAGGAGCTCTGGTTCATCGAGCATGATGTGAGTGCTAAAGGTCACCTCGGTTTATTCTCTATGCTAATCCTGGCTCAAGTTCAATGGCACGTTTTGGGACAACCGTGAAAACTATCGCCGTTGGGACCCATCGTCTCCTGAGCACATTTTGCAGTTTGATACTCCCCAACTGATTATCCACAGCGAGAAGGACTACCGTCTTCCTGTGTCCGAAGGCCTGTCGCTATTCAATGTCCTGCAGGAGCGAGGTGTCCCCAGCCGGTTCTTGAGCTTCCCGGATGAGAATCACTGGTATGTTCCCCTGGGTAACGGCCTTTTTGCTGTCCTTTGTATGCTAATTGAATGTCATTTTTTAGGGTCATCAACAAGGAAAATAGTCTTGTCTGGCATCAACAGGTTTTGGGATGGCTCAATCACTACTCTGGCTCAAATGGCTCTGTCAGTTTGGATGACACAGTAATTCCGGTTGTGAATTACGACCCTTGACATAGCTAAACCTTGGAATGCGTCACTGTTGTGTTTGTAGTAGGTGTTGTCTTATAATGTACATATGCACCGCGCCTATCGGTGTCTTGCATAGTATGTCTCGCAATCAAGAAGCTTGATCCAAAGATCATTGTAGCCTTTTTGTTCTAAACAACAGAGAAAGACTGCACGAGTTTAACGTTGTACATACAAAAGAGGTGGTTTGGTCTCCCCTCTCCCCAATATTTCTGCTTTCTTTTTCTGAATTCCTTCTCTTTTCCCTCCACAACTCTCAACACCTTCAATATGCCTCCTTCGGCACACAAGGGAAACAAGAAGGGTATGTCTGCCGTCTCACCTCATTCATCTTCTTCGCCCACCAGGAAGCCCTGAAGATGTACGAAAACTCGATCTGACATTCTCCCAGCTGCTAGGCCTGAGCCTCCGTGTTCTGCAACCGCTCACAGCGCCGCTACGGGTAAGTACTGGAACCAACCCGAGCTCATATTCCCCTCTCACCTTGCCGAAGGATCATTCAAAGGTTCTGTCCTTGATTATCTCGCTGAATTGAGTCGTTTGCCTACAGACCCTCAGCCAGACCCGGACACCGTTGGTGCCTCTACCTCTGTCAATGCATCTGCGAAAGACGAAGAAAGTGAGTGCTTTTTTGAATTCAGCTCCGATGACAACTTCACTTCACATTGGGATGTATCTTGGTCCCCGGTTTGGGATATACGGTTACCTTCAACTTCGGATGCATCGTCGCTTGCTCCTCAGCCCACCACAGATGGTTCTACCGCAAGCCATTGTCTCCACACTGAATCTGCCATCCTGCCCTATCTTTAGTTCACAGAATGGTCTCTGGGAATGGTACTATGTTCGGTCTAACCTGCCGGTCTTCATAGGTTTGAGTGCTGCTTCGACCAAAGCTACGACAAATGATCCTGCCGGCAACAACGAGAGTGAGTCTGATTGGAATCATCCTAAACCCATGAATCTACATTATCCCCCCAAGAGGACATGACCCTGTGTCGGAGCGACGATTCGTTCAGCAATTTCCCTTTTGTTTCGCATTGGACATTGGTACTGGCTGTGTTTACCCTCTAACATGACTACAGAGCCGTCGTCAAAGATCCCCTCGAATTCGTTTTCTTACAGGGAGGTGCCCTACGGATCAGAGATCCCCAAACCGAAGACCAAGCTTAATGCAAAGAAAAGGTCCAATGGCCCCCCCTTCACTGCCGCCGACCTGGAGCGTTATCTCTTTTCAGCTATGGCCATGCAAGACTCCGAAGACTCCGAACTGGCAATTCCACTGCATGTTGACTACTCCGCTCAGCGGTTGCACACCGAGAAGCTAGTCAAGCTCTTCAAAGATAGCACCAGCGACAAACACTTCATCGAAATCCCAGTCGATCCTCTGCGAGGAAAGGAAAATTGGCGGGAATGGCTGGTTGCTATGCAACTTCTTTTCGTTCAGCACGGTGTCTGGGAGGTTGTCATCAAGGATGCCCAACCTCTGGCTAGAACACACCCTCTGTATTGCTGGTATCAACGCATGCGCCACTGTGCCGTGGGGTTGATCTACACCAATGTCTCTGAAGCCATCCGCAAGCAAACGTGCTTCCTTGTTGCAATTGTTGATAATGACCCAGATTCCGTTATGAGCCATCTCCATTCCCACTATGGTTCAGCCGAAGATAGCTTCCCCGAGGCTAGCTCTAGCACCCACCAGCACAACCGCCAGCAGAAATAGGCCAGCTGGCAACTCAAAGCGTGACAGTGAGGGCTTTGGTACCCAAAGTGAAAACCAGTGAAGAATCTTCTACGAATCTCACAGCTTTTGGTTTCGATTTTCCCAAGATGTGAGCAGGGCAGTCTTGGTTAATCCATTTTTGTTGGGTTGGCTTAGCGGACAATATTGTTCAAATGAAAAAAATACCAACACATTCCAAGGTTTCAGTGTCTCTTTCAATAAAATACCTAGGGCTGTCATTTTCAGAATGAACTTTGGAAGATGGGTAATAATTATCACCCGTTCAAAGATTTTCAAGGTAGTCAGCCCAACGTCCACAGGTGGGACATTTATCAGTATAAAGTATGCCCAGGTGGTACAGTGGTGTTGCATAAGTATTTGACCTCCAGTACTTTGAAGTCCAGTTTTTAGCCTGAGCGATTACCAGGTTTGCATATAATAAACTTCGCTATCTTTTTTGGCGTCTTCTTTTGTCATTTTCTAGATATTATATTGTCTAGAGTGGCTTGGATGTCAGATATTAAACGAGTTGGTCTGAGGTTGAAGTACTCCAGGTCAAA
>QAGG01000247.1:0-22004 GCA_003138045.1 Penicillium sp. MA 6036
CCCCCCCCTCTATCACTCTATAATTCTACACAATGGCTGGCGTTATTAAGGACACTGTCACCAATCTTCTGGGAAAGCTCCAGGGCACACCCCAGGAGACCCCCCGGGAGCCCTCCGCCGAGGAGTACCAAACACTAGTAGAGAAATACAACAAGGCCGGACAGGGACATGTCTTTGCTTTCGCTGAACAATTATCCACCGTCGAGAAGTCTCAGCTCTTCCACCAACTCAACAACTTCGACCCTGCCCGCATCAACGAACTGGCCGACAAGGCCCTCAACCCTCCCCCCGCCGAGACGGGCCCAGTGACCCTCGAGCCCCTCCCCGAATCCGCCACAGCCTCCATCATCGACTCCAGTGCCGACGACATCCAGAAATGGTACGACTCCGGCCTGAAGCAGGTGGCCGAGAACAAGGTGGCGGTGGTGTTGATGGCCGGTGGACAGGGAACCCGCCTCGGCAGCTCTGCTCCCAAGGGCTGCTTCGATATTGGTCTTCTCAGCGAGAAGTCCCTTTTCCAGCTGCAGGCTCAGCGCATCGCCAAGCTCCAGACCGTGGCTGGAGGCGGCAACGTCACTATTCCCTGGTACATCATGACCAGTGGACCTACACGCAAGCCCACAGAAGAGTTCTTCGAGAAGAACAACTACTTCGGACTTGACAAGAGCAACGTCGTCATTTTCGAGCAGGGTGTTCTGCCCTGCATCTCCAACGACGGCAAGATCCTTCTCGAGACCAAGGGCAAGGCTGCCGTCGCCCCCGACGGAAACGGCGGTATCTACCAGGCCCTCGTGGTCTCCGGCGTGCGTGAGGACATGCGCCGCCGTGGAATCCAGCACATCCACCTTTACGGCGTTGACAACTGCCTCGTCAAGGTTGCTGACCCCGTCTTCATTGGATTCTCCGCGGCGCTGGACGTCGATATTGCCACCAAGGTCGTGCGCAAGCGCAATGCCACCGAGTCAGTCGGTCTGATCCTCCTGAAGAACGGCAAGCCCGATGTTGTGGAGTACTCCGAGATTGACAAGGAGACCGCCGAGGCTAAGGACGCCAAGCAACCCGATGTGCTGAAGTACCGCGCCGCCAACATTGTTAACCACTACTACTCCTTCCGCTTCTTGGAGTCCATTGAGACCTGGTCACACCAGCTGCCCCACCACGTCGCGCGCAAGAAGATTCCCTTCACAGATGCCGAGACTGGTGACTTGGTTAAGCCCGAGAAGCCCAACGGCATTAAGCTTGAGCAGTTTGTCTTTGACGTGTTCCCCATGACACCGCTTGACAAGTTCGCCAGTATTGAGGTTCGTCGTGAAGACGAGTTCTCACCACTGAAGAACGCTCGCGGCACCGGCGAGGATGACCCCGATACCAGCCGTGATGACATTATGGCGCAGGGTCAGCGCTGGGTTGAGGCTGCTGGTGGTGTTGTCATTACCGAGGGCGATGCCAAGGGTGTTGAAGTTTCCCCTCTTATCAGCTATGTAAGTCTCCCTTTTCTCCCTTTGTTTGCTTCCACTAATGAAACCAGGCTGGTGAGAACTTGGAGTTCCTCAAGGGACGAGAGATTAAGGCTCCTGCTATTCTGGAGCGTGAAGACTAGACTAGATGTCATAATATGTGTCAAACCCGCCAAATTGGGAAAACAATGAACATTGGAATGGATCAACATGACAGAATGTAGGGCGAGGAATTCTCCGAGCTGAATATTGTATACATAGACAGGCAAACCGTCGGGAGTGGTCCTATCCCTTGCCATCTCGAAGAGAAGTAAATAAATGAATCGGCCTTACGCAATGCGGAAAAGCCCGGGAGCTAGACGTTTGACGAGTTTGCGATTTTTCCACTTTGCACAGTGCAATTTCTGTTGAGAGCATCGCGAGAGTATCGCGAGTTGATCTGGTGAGTTGCAGCGTCGAAGTTGAAAATTCTCATTTGTGTGGTTTTTGTTCTTTGTGTGGTCTGTCCCACTTTTCCCTCGAAGTGGGCTGTCAACGTCCCCTCCAAGGTTCTCAAGACTAACCAGGAATAAGGTATAGACTTCGTCAAGCTTCTGAAGAGAGAGTTACTGTGGTGAGTTTGGTGTCCACGTCGATTTCGTTCCAACTCGATCCCCCGCCGATCTACATGTCTTCCCCCTCCTTCGGCTGAAAATTTGAGATCGCAACGCGCATGCGATACGCGACACAACTGGGCTCGAAGATGCGATGGGGATATCGCGGCGGAAATGCTGTGCGCCTGTCGCCGTCATGCTTTTCCTATGGCCACTCCGATCGCGAGGGGAAGACGCGGTTTATCGCAGCTATACCAACCCGCGGCACCGGCTGACTCGCGATAGAACACCGCCAAGATGATGTTGTCTCGTCGTGCATGCTACAAGTGTGGCACCATTGGCCACTACGCTGGTGAGTAGGGTCAATGGATGGACCTCCCGGCGCAAACACTAACCCGACAACAGAGGTCTGCTCTTCCACCGAGCGTCTCTGCTACAACTGTACGTCGAAGCTCCCCACAGCCTCCATATTGACCAGTGCTAATCTTCTGTACCTGTAGGCAAGCAGCCCGGTACGTTCGACCTCGATGTTCATACTCGAACCAACCTCTAACCCTTCCAGGCCACGAGTCAAGCGCCTGCCCTCTTCCCCGTACCACCGAGAGTAAGCGACCCCCGCCAACCAACCCTCCCACAACAAAACTGACACCACTTCAGCCAAGCAGTGCTACAACTGCCAGGGTCTCGGTCACGTCCAGGCTGACTGCCCTACCCTGCGCCTGAACGGCGGCTCCAACGGCCGCTGCTACAACTGCAGCCAACCCGGTCACCTTGCCGTAAGTTCCGCGCGCCGAATCCCACCACTCAAACTGATCTCCCCCAGCGCAACTGCACCAACCCCGCCGCCCCCGGCGCTGGCACTGGAGCCCCTACTGGTCCCGCCGCCGGCCGCGGAGGCCGTGGCGGTTTCCAGGGTGGCTTCCGCGGTGGCTTCCAGGGCTACCCCCGCGCGGCCACCTGCTACAAGTGCGGTGGCCCCAACCACTTCGCCCGTGACTGCCAGGCCCAAGCCATGAAGTGCTACGCCTGCGGCAAGCTCGGTCACATCTCCCGTGACTGCACCGCGCCCAACGGTGGTCCTCTGAGCTCCGCCGGCAAGGTCTGCTACAAGTGCGCTCAGGCCGGCCACATCTCCCGCGAGTGCCCCACCAACGAGGGCGCTCCTGCTTCCGCTCCTACTGCTCCTGCTGCTCTTGCTGCCGAGACTGAGGCTGCGCTCCCTGCTCCCGTCGCTGCCCCCGTCGCTGCTCCTGAGACCACTGAGCCGGTGCCTGCCGTTGCCCCCGCTGCTGCCCCTACTACTGCCGTCGCATAAGGGGCGTATAGACCTCTGACCTCTCCCCCGGGGAACCATTTTTGGATCTGTACGGTCATTTCGAGTTTCTCTCCGCTTCCTTTGCATATATTTCCACCCTTTTGGGTTTCTGGTTTGGCCACGAAAACAGCCTTCGTTTTTCTTTATTTTTGATTCACCCCTATGTACACGAAACAGAAAAAGTTTCCCTTGTTTTTTACGAAGTCCCACTCTACGATTGGCGTTGTCTATTCTCATGGATTGGTTATGTTCGACTCTTGAATGCGGTTCCAAGAGATGAAGCAATGGCTGAGATGAGTTGAGAGGAATGGACGAGGGGACCGTTGCTTGTGAGAAGAGTCCTGGAGAGTATTTCGAGAGTCCAAAAAAGACATTTTACCTATCTTCTTCTTGTAGACGTTCTTCGTTCTTCTGCAAGGCGGTGTTGGTATTCCCAGTGCTGCCCAGTGCCAGTGAGGTGAACCCGTGACTCCAGCTCACCTCCCACCCTTCCTCCCCACGATTCCCGTCACTCACTGCACCAAGTACTGCATTTCATCAAAATGCCAGGCTCGGTGGATAGCGAAGAGTTTGATGGCGAAGAGGTGCAACTAGCCCCCAATCCACGTCTGTGGCTCCCTCATCTAACCGTCAACAGGCGTTCATTGTAGACATCGATGCCATCCAATCCCACGGCATCGGCGCAGCAGATATCACGAAACTGAAATCCGCTGGCTTTTACACCGTTGCTGTGAGTACACATTGTCCATGATCTTCTCATTCCACCTAACGACGCCAGTCCGTCCATGGCGCAACCCGCAAAACCCTCTTGAAGATCAAAGGCTTCAGCGAAGTCAAAGTCGAAAAGGTCAAAGAGGCCATCCAGAAATGTCTCCCCTCTACCTCAGGCTTCATTACTGCAATGGACCTCCACCATCAACGCAAAAAGGTCGTTCGCATCTCAACAGGAAGCCAACAGTTCGACTCCATCCTCAACGGGTATTTCTCTTCCCCTTCTCTTCGTGAATGGTACCTAATGAACCCAGCGGCTTCCAAAGCATGAGCATCAGCGAAGTATTCGGCGAATTCCGCTGTGGCAAGACCCAACTCAGCCATACCATGTCTGTCGTTGCACAGCTACCCAAGGAGATGGGCGGTGCGGGTGGAAAGGTCGCCTATATCGACACCGAGGGAACGTTCCGACCAGAGCGTATTGCGCAGATCGCCGAGCGGTTCGGTATAGATCCCGACACTGCGCAGGAAAACATTGCGTATGCACGAGCGCTTAACAGCGAGCACCAGCTTGAATTGTTGAATTCGCTGAGTCGGGAGTTTGCCGGAGGCGAGTTTCGATTGCTCGTCATTGACAGCATCATGAATTGTTTCCGGGTTGATTATTGTGGACGTGGGGAGCTGGCTGATCGGCAGCAGAAGTTGAATCAGTTCCTTATGAAACTGGCGCATATGGCTGAAGGTGAGATGGAGTTGGAGTATGGTTGACTTTGACTTTTGCTGATACTTTTTATAGAGTTCAATGTTTGTGTTCTGATGGTGAGTTGTTTTGTCTGCTGGCTTGGTGTTGCTGCTCACTGTTTATACTGGATAGACGAACCAAGTCCAAAGCGATCCTGGTGCGAGTGCGCTTTTTGCTGGCGCCGATGGCCGCAAGCCTGTGGGCGGACATGTCCTTGCTCATGCTTCTACTACTCGAGTGCTTTTGCGGAAGGGTCGTGGTGAGGAGCGTGTTGCGAAGATTCAGGATTCACCTGGTATGTGGTTATCGCTGGCAAGGCGGCCTTTACTAAACCCCAATAGACTGTCCTGAGCGCGAGGCAATCTACATCATCACCAATGGTGGCATCAATGATCCTGACAAGGTTTGAAACGGATACAATGTATGGTGGCTGAAGATGGATGGCAACTTTCGCATTTTTGAAAGTTGAAGCTGGCAGACTGAAGGATAGTATTCTATATCAAGTATTCCATAGAATATATCATAATACATCGCTTCGCGGTGCTCATGTTGAGTGGTATGTTGTTGAGGTCGTTGGTTCATGAAACCTAAGAGTATACTCTCACCGCCTCTGGCTCCGCTCCATCGTGCTGGCAAAATTCCATGCCAAGAAAAAACCCGCAGAAAAAGTTCAGCTCAATCAACGCAGCATTTCAACATCAACCTCACATTCAAAATGAAGGGAGAGTCAGTGGATGTGCCAGGGTACACTACCCTACCGGTGCAACTTCCTGCCACGCCGTTGTCTCCAGAACCCGCCACGCACTACCTCTACATCCGCCCTCACGAACCCCGAATCCCAGACCCAGATTCCACCCGCTCTCTTTTCATAGTCAATGTCCCGATCGACACCACAGAACTGCACCTGCGCCACCTTTTCGGAACACAACTAGCAGCCGGCCGAGTCGAGCGTGTCCAATTCGAAGATGTCCCCACCAAGAAGCGCACAGCAGCAACAAGCACAGAAACAAATACCTCAAAAAAGAAGCGCAAGCGCGTAACAGCCGACGACTTCGAACAGCACCTCGAAGCCATCTCCCTACCTTCAACCTGGGATCGCAAGCTCCAGAAGAGCGGCGCCCACGCCATCGTCATCTTCGCCGATAAGCCCAGCATGGAAAGTAGTCTGAAAGCCAGCACCAAAGCCGCCAAGCGTGGCACCTCTATCACCTGGGGCGAGAGTCTCCCTGCCGACCGTCTTCCCGCACTCGGATTGAGCCGGTACGCCGCCCACCAACGACTGCAATACCCGGAGCGAGGAACTCTTCTCCGCGCCGTGAACGAGTTCATGACTACGTTTGCAGCTGTTTCGGACGCGCGCAAGCGCGAGGATCACAAGCGCTTTGCGGTTCCCGACGAGGATGGCTTCGTTACCGTGCAGCACGGACCCAAGCTCAACTCCGTTGCGAGAGAAGATGAGATGCGGGAGCTGGTGGAGCGACAGAAGAAGAAGGGCGAAGGTCTGGAGGACTTCTATCGCTTCCAATCCAGAGAAAAGCGCAAGGAGAGACAAAACCGCTTGCTCAAGCGGTTCGATGAGGATAAGAAGAAGTTGGCTGATATCAAGGCCAGGAGGGGCAAGATTCGGGTTGGTACTTATCATTCTGCTCAATTGGTCGTTGCTAACATCGTCCACAGCCTGAGTAAGCATGTGTATGGGAGCATGGCGTTCTGGTTGCAGGGCAAAAAAAGGACCGAGGCGTCCAGTGTCTATGTGAGTAGGCCTTTTTTTTCTTTTGATTTCTGCCTTTTTCTCTCTGTGATGATCACGCTGGGGCCATAGTAGTAAGACGCGCTTTGTTCGCTGTCTGCCATGTCTACAAAAACCAGCATTACAAATATCTTCTCACCTTCTGAACTGGAGACCTTGAATCGGGAATTTTTGTCGCGCGTGTTGGTCTGGCATATGCTAATATTCGATTAGATGAATACATACATGATAGGTCAATTTCAATTCTTGACTATATTTCAATCCAGTTGCATTTGTGCATGTAGCTTTGTAGATGACACCAACTCATTATGTAGCGAGATCAAAACTGATTTAAACCTTGGGATGTTACTCATCCTGCATACATGGAAGCTCTGGTCCACGGGTGGCTCTCTTGGTTGGCACCTGCTAGGCCAAAATAAACTCCAGGGCTGTAGACATGGAGGTTTCGATGGGGGTATGTTTAGATTAACCTTGGGATATCCCAGTTTCAAATCTTGACTGTTATCGGGTTCTAAAGTTGGTTAACAACAGTGTCATCTCGTGTTTGAGCCCCTCGTGATTCCCCCAAACCGCATGGGCATCCATGGATATATATCGTCTCCGCACAGACCAAGGCTTGGCATGGATGACATCCCACCTACACTTCTGCACTGCTATAATATCAAGACAAAGCTATATCGACATGGCTCCCGGAAAGATTGAAGAACCCCAGGATTCAGATTCTGATGTGGAGTTTGAAGACGTCCCGATCACCCATCCCAGTGAACTACACGATGTAGATATCTCCATATCTCAGCGTCCACCAACATGGACACCGACCCTATTACTTCCCTCCCAGCGAGAGAGGCCTCTTGCTTCAGGATCTCAAGAGGAAACTCAACTCCGTGGAAAGATAAGCGCGGGAGTCGAGCGCATCGGCTACCGCAAGATGAAATCCGACATGGGCATGGATGCGCCAGAGACACCTGCCACTGAGCGCAGATATGACAGCTTCCCCCAATTTGCAGACGATGTCGATGCATTGATCGATATAATTTGGGCATCTGCGACGCGTAAGTCATACAGAACCCCCACACCCTGGTGTATCTTTTGACCAGGACAATATCAACTAACATCTGCCAGCGGCAATACAAACCGAGGCTCTCATAACCTTAGCTGGACTAACCCAAACCTCCCTCCCATCATTCCCGTTCTCGCCTGAAGCTACGTTGTCGATTTTACACAAGTTTGACAGCGTTTTTGCAGCATTGTGCACCGGTGCGCACCCCGTTACTGGGATCGCGCTGCCAGGTGCAGTGGTTGGTCATTCTCTCGCCACAGAGACGCAGAAAGTGCGGATTCGGAGTTTGGCGGAGAGAACAAGAAATCAAATCTTTTCAACCTTGGCTACCCCAAGTACTTCTGTTGGCGATGGGGACGATGAAGATCCGGAGGATGCCGAGGAACCGTGGATGTTGGAGGCCACAAAAGTTTACGAGAAGAGTCTCATGTTGCTTGCTGAGCAGAACGATGTTACGGTAGAAGGTGATGAGTTTACATGTTAGTTAATCTGTTGATAAACATGAAGTTTATGCCATGCTTGACCTACGTAATCGTACAGGCAACAATTGATATAGATATTTTTAGAAAGCCCCATGGATGGCGGACGAAAGACGCTTAGGCCAAGCTAACATTGGAGACTAAGGCAGTGACACAACGTCGGGTACCAAAAAGTCCCACAGTTTGCATATAAATTCTAAAATTGTAAGGCGATTGAGGGAAAAATTCCTTCCAGAAACTTCTAGCCCAACAATTCTTAAGCAAAACCTGAAACCCGAGGGGGGAAAAAAATTCGGAGTGGAGAATGGCCATCCAGAGCTGAGTCGGTAATTGAGTATACAGTAAGCGTGCTCGTACCTCAAATTCAGGTAACAGTCACAATGCGCTTGGGGACTCTGTGTGGACAGAAGTGAATGAACTAAGTGGATGCAAGCCCTGAAAGTGGGGAATGTCTAAAGGCCTACTGCTCAGCCTCGGGCTTGAAAGAGCCAGTCGTAGACCAGAAGTGGCCTTTGATTTACTTTTCAGTGCTTGGACTTCCATGTGAATTGTTAGATCTTGTTTTTCTTTGAAGTTATCCTTTCAGATATCCGACCAAGCCCCTCCTGGGAATTGGATGCTCATATCCGCCTTGTTCCATGGTTGCGAGGTTACATTACTGGAACGTTGGATTACCATTAATGAGAGGGCATGCCCTATATCTCCTACCCCAGAGCATGTTGTAGTACAGAACTACATCAGGTCTACAGTTCCTACCCAAGTGACTAACAACGTAATCTCACTCTACTTGTCCTTGTACAGCTCCCGTGTCTCACCATGCAAGGGTTGGTTAGCTTATTTTTTTTTAGAGCTGAAACCCATGTAAGTAGCGGCCACCCCTTGCAACTCCTCCCTTCAGATTCATTGTATACCAGTGTGCCCCGTATGCAAACCACCTATATAGGGCTTTGGTACCTACATATCGAAACGGCGCTGGGTCATCCCAAGCCCTATGTACGAACGCGTCGCGTACCGCGTATAGAGCACTGCCAAGGGTCTCCAGATCGTAATGGTAATTGCAATACGAGCGGCCCAGCAAACCCGGCCAATAGGGCAGAACTAACAAAGGATTCCATGGTTCTAAACTTTTTTTTTCTTTACATACCCGTTTATAGGTTCTTGGGCCGGACGTGCGCGGGTGAGCTGTTGTACGCTTTGTAGAGCCCTGGAGTGCCGGGTTTACGAATATGTCGGCACTGGGGCTTTTTTCCCCCGTATACAAGGTACTTATGGGTCGGACAAAAGTTCAACCTGAAAAGAATGGGAGAATGAGTAATCCTTGCTTTTACACTAAGGATCCTTGCTTGGAGAAGAGCTTGAGCCCAAAGCTGCAGCTAGACGGTAGACGCAGGGGAGGATGACGGTGTATGGTGTATGGAAACGAGATTACTGTATGCTTCCATCCATGGTTCGGTACGTGTGTTCCTTGGCTCTCACAATACGGATTAACATCGCGCCAAGTACGGAGTGTATAGACGCCAAAGCCGCATCGGTGGTAATATTGGAGTATCAAAATCTTATAGATATACTATAAGTTATGTACATGCAGTTCCAGATGAGTGCACGAGAGTGGGAATGTATCTGCCCAACAGGAAAGTGTAACTCAGCCCCAGACTCTCCGGCGGAGCCTTGGAAATTACTTCAGCATATGACGATAAGAGGTCCACCTGGACAAGTCACATTGCGAGGACAGCGACAGGTCCTTGCAGATTTCATGCATTGGGGTTTCCGTGCCCCTTGTTGTGTTTCTTGCTTTGGGCCCTCGGGTTGATTTGCCTCACCCTGTTCAGCCGAGTACTTGCATCTTGTCCATTGCGAGCGGATCGGCGGGTGTTGATCGGCAAATCCCTCAGCTATTTCACGGATCTGGTGCATCTGATGTATCAGCTGGAATCTCTGGAATCTCCCGCCCATCCCGGGATCCTGGATGAAGAATCGAGTAAGCCCCGCATATCTGATATCATGCAGTGCATTTGACAGACTCCGGGGACTGGCAATATAATGAGCTTTGGTCCGTAGTTCGAAGGGGAGTTGAGGCAAGGTCGTTGTATTATAAGAAATGGGACTAGCCCTGGGGAATTGTATACTATTTGGATCTATTTGTGAACCTTAACCCTACAACCACAACTAGTGCATAGTATAGCCCTGGAGTGTAGTATAGTATAGTATAGCATAACATAATAGTCTGTAGCAAAGTGAGTGTAAAAAGATGAATACCCATACCTGTAATACCCATACCACAATACCAGGTCACGTAACTCGTTTCCCACTTCCCCTCCCTCATGAGATTTCAATTCTTCATTTTCTTCTTCCCCTCTACTCCCCCTCTCTTTTCCTTATTGTTCGGATAAGATTTCGGTTTCGATTTTTTCTTGTTGGGAGTTCTGCTTTCCCTTGTTGTCTACGTTTTTTGCCTCGCGCATTTTCCCAGTTTTTCGTTAGATATCCTATCTAGGTGAGTGCCTTGGCTATCGCATCAGCCTCTTTCATCATAACTCCCTGGTCGCAACACACGACTCTGCTCTCCTCTCTACTCCACGCCTTCGCCATGACCAGCTTCGGGGATCGCTCCGCCGCCTGCAACTCGACGTGGTATTCTGGGCGAACTGGACGAACTGGGCGGTCGCATTTGGATTTCGATGGACGGAAACGGCCGGCGCATCAACAACCGGAGGGCCATTTCCGTCTCGCGCACCCGCACCCTTCGTCTTTACCCGATCCACTGTGGAATCTTCGCTTCCCTCGTTGCTACCCGAAGCTTTGGTCTTGGCGATTTTTTTGGCTTGCGGCTGAAAGTTGTGCGCTGCGCCAACTGCTGTCTGCATTTGCTTCCCAATCTTTTTTTTCTTCCTTTTCTCCCACCCCGTCATTGATCTGCTTTGTCTGTCGCATCGCCCGGTCATCAAGCGGTTAACAAACGCTTTGTCACCCTGCTTTTACTACGCTCTTTCTCTCGCATTGATTTAGTCGGCGCAACAGGATCTAACCCGAAACTTTTATAGCAAGCTTTTACGTATTTGCCTGGCTTCGTCACGACTCGATCTCACGCCGGTCTTTCCTTAACGACTCCACGAAAGTTCTAGTCGTTCAGCCATTCTATATTTTTACGTCGACTTTCGGACTTTGCAACCATGTCTTACAACAACTTCGAAAACTTCCCCCAGCAGGACCCCGCCGCCGCTGGCGCCCCGGCCCCCGTTGATACCACCATGACCAGTCAAGCCGACCCGGCTCAGTTCCAGGGACCCGTTCCTGGCGACGCCAACTCTGCTCCCGTTCCCCAGCAGGGTGCCGACGGCAAGACCACCCTCTGGATGGGTGAGCTCGAGCCCTGGATTGACGAGAACTTCATCCGCAACCTCTGGTTCCAGATGGGCGAGCAGGTCAACGTCAAGATGATCCGTGACAAGTTCTCTGGGTAAGACCCCGTTATTTTCCTCCAAATACGTTTGCAAGAACGAGAAAGAATTGTTTCTAATGATGGTAGTAGGAGCAATGCTGGCTACTGCTTCGTCGACTTCGCTTCCCCAGCCGCCGCCGCCAAGGCTCTTTCTCTGAACGGTACCCCCATGCCCAACACCAACCGGGTCTTCAAGCTCAACTGGGCTACCGGCGGCGGTCTGGCTGATCGCAGGTAAGCGACAACTTTTTGACGCCCGTGATTCGTCCTTTTGATACTAATCCCATCTTTTTTGCTTTCCAGCCGTGACGACCGTGGTCCCGAGTACTCCATCTTCGTTGGTGATCTCGGCCCCGAGGTCAACGAATACGTCCTCGTCTCTCTCTTCCAGAGCCGTTTCCCCTCGTGCAAGTCTGCCAAGATCATGACCGACCCCATCTCCGGCATGTCCCGCGGCTACGGATTCGTCCGTTTCTCCGACGAGAACGACCAGCAGCGCGCTCTCACCGAGATGCAGGGTGTCTACTGCGGCAACCGCCCCATGCGCATCTCCACCGCTACCCCCAAGAACAAGGGTCCCGGTGTTGGCGGCAACGGCGGCGGCATGGGTATGCCCGGCCCCGCTGGCATGTACCCTCCCATGGGTGGCCCCCCTATGCCCTTCTACGGTGCTCCCCAGCCCATGAACCAGTTCACCGACCCCAACAACACCACTGTGTTCGTCGGTGGCCTCTCCGGCTACGTCACCGAGGATGAGCTCCGCTCTTTCTTCCAGGGCTTCGGAGAAATCACCTACGTCAAGATTCCCCCTGGAAAGGGCTGTGGTTTCGTCCAATTCGTCCAGCGCCACGCTGCCGAGATGGCCATCAACCAGATGCAGGGTTACCCCATCGGTAACTCCCGCGTGCGTCTGTCTTGGGGTCGCTCCCAGAACAACTCCGGCCCTGCCGGCAGCCCCTACCGTCCTGCTCCCCCGCCACCTCCCATGTACCCCTCCATGGGCATGCCCCCGGCCCACCAGTATGGCGGTTTTGCCCCCATGAAGGTGAGCGATCACCCTGGCAGCCCGATCCCGGATCAGATGTGAAGCAGGCGGTCGGCTGACTACATCTCCAGTAAGCGTTTCTTTTGATTGAAAGCACCGGCAGGAGTTGTCTGCATCATTTCGATGATGGGTCTTTTGTGTCATAACTTCGTGATTCCCTGGTTTTTTTCCTTGCCAAGGCTATAGCTCTTGATGAGCATCTGTCTCCTGTGCTACGCATTTCCTTTTTACGTGAGCGCTATTACCTTAGCAAGATCTGAACTTTCTCCCCTTTTTCGATCTGCCCTTGTTCTTATGTATCTCATTTTCACCTTCCCCCTCTGCGCTCTTTCGTATCCTTTTCTTATCTATTTTTCGATGTCTACTCTGCCCTTATGCTACCGGGTTTTCCCACCCTGGGTCTTTGTTCGCGTGTAACGGAAGTTCGAATTGTTTATGCGCTTCTTTTCCCTTATACTCCCCTGGGCAGGCATTCTGCGAAAAGTTCCATTTCCCCTACGATACGCCTTATTTCCTTTGTCTTTACATTTTTTTTTCTTTTTTTTTTTCTTCAAGCAGCTAAATTGAATTATGTTCGCTTCGATGATTGTTTTGTTTTCTTTGGTTAGACCGCTTGTACAACACCTGTTTCGTGCGCCTCAGCGTTGAAGAGCTTGTGCAATAATCTGCTGCATTCTTTGTATGGCGGGCGTTCGGCTAGTGGGACTTGACATTCATTTTCATCGGCTGGTTTTGAGATATCAGACGAGTAGTTCGGAGTACATCATTCGTTGTAGTCAATTTAGATTGGAATCAATCTGCTCGATTTGAAGATGATCTCAGTAAGCGTCAACTGGTGCCAGGTGCCCAGGTGTAGTGTCGTTGGTTTAAGGACGGGAAGTCTTGGCACATTCGGAGTTAGGGCTAATCTGCTGAGGCCGAACTTTTGACTTCACCACGACGTATAAGCCGCGTTTAAGCTATTAGCTGACAGCGGTCAGTTGGGGACCAACCCCATCAATCGCAGCTGCTTTGCGATGAACGGAAAAAGATAAAAAGCAATGTTGTCGCCGGCGGACGTCAGCGCAGGGTGTTTGCGCCTGCCACGCCTGGTTCCTGCACCTTCTCATCCTCGATCATCCACATATCAACATTTGCCTACCTCATATCTTCCAACATCCTTAAGCCATCATGCGATACCGGAACTGGGACGTGCTCCTATTCCCAGGGGGAGGAAGGGTTCCCGTATCCGAGTTCAAAACCCAGTGCTTTGTGATTCAGGACCATGACGCTCCATTCCTGCAGGCGGCTCACCTCACTCCGCATGGGTACAAGGGGCCATTGATGTTCAATCAGCTGCCTGTCCTGTCAAGCTTTGTTCCCAGTCTCCCGTCTGACAGCCCGTTTCAGATCTCTATTCACAGCTGGGAGACACCGCGCCCCAGTGTCCAATTTGAAACTAACATGGGACCGGAGGATACTTTGATGTTCGAAGTTCGTGTTTATGTTGACGGGCTCTTTTGCTCGTGAGTTGAATATCTATGGTCTACGTGGCAATCTGGACTTGGCTGACTTTACTCAGCGGGAGTCTCTATGCGCAGAGAACTGTCTGGCCGCAGGTTATGAGTAAGTCAACCTGCCTCTTATGGTGTCTGCACGTGTTTTTGATTGCTGACTGATAACTTCTAGGCTTGAGTTCACGTACGTTGGCTATCTTCCTTTCAGGTCTCATACTAACAGAGATAGACCCCGATCGCGAGGGTAACCAGGACTGCCTTCGCTTCCCGGTCTTCCACCGTGAAATACTTCAGCAGAGGACATGGGATCCAGCGGACTTCCATGGCCGAATCAGGGTTGTCTTTGCGGAGGGTTTCTCTCGTCCAAATCGCTCGCCGCCTTTTGAACGCTATCGAGACTTCCTTACCTTCTCCTTTCAACATGCGCCGTTGAGTGAGTACATGAACCCAGAGGCAGTCTGAACCGCATGGCTAATAAGAGCAGACATTCTAGAGAACGCTGAAATTGCCTGGCCGAATCCGAAGCTGTGGTTGCCGGTTACCAATACTCCTCGTTACGGCACGGCTGCCTCATATGGAACCGCCAGGGAGTACGACGACCATGCGCATTCCCCATCCAGAACCGGCAGAATCGAGGCCCGACCTGTGGCAATGACAGTCAACCCGAGCAGCCAGTCGAGCAGTGATACAGCCACATTCAGCGGTGGATCTTTGTCGGCGTACAATGTCTGGGCACCTCACCGTGGCTTTCCCATCCCGGTCACGCAATGGAACGAGTATCCGTCAGGCCCACGATGGGAGCCCCAGGATACATACGCACTGGAAGCCGGAATGGACCCCGTGATTGACGATACCGCATGGCGTCAGCGAGGTGCTCGATCCTCTGGCGAGGACATTGCGATGCCTGACTACAGCTCACGGTCTAGCAGCAGTCGACCCCTTTCCAGCTTGACTGGTTTCAGCTACGACCACAGCACTGCCGATGCCCCAGACTACATGCTCGACCGCACTAATCGGAGCATTACTGTTCACCTCGATGATGATTATCGCTACCACGAGCTGATTCAATCTCTGACTCCGACCAAAGCTGCGCCTACGGTGGGGACCCGTGCTCCTTCCAATACTCCTTCTGAGGTTATGCCACCCCCAAAGCTATCTTCTGCAGCCTTGGCTCGCTCGGCACGGTATGCTCGGAGCCGTCGAACTGCAGCTCTCACGGATAGCTCACAGCCAAGCACCCGCGATGTTTCAGGATCAAGCCAGTCTCTGGTTTCCGAGCACAGTCACCGACTGAAGGGGATCACGAGCAGAAAGTCTAGCAAAGAAATCCTGAAAGTCAAACATGTGGTGCACAAGGACAAGCCTGAGCCGGAAAAGGAACTCCAGCCTCACGAGGAGGAATCTGGAAAAGCAACACACGCAATTCCCACGCAGGATGACCCGGAGAGTTTGGTGAAGACTGCAACGGATATTGCAAAGAAGGCTGAAGATTTGCTCGCTGAGACTTTGCAGGAGGCCTGTGGTTGAAGCAGTCTCACGACAGAAGGAAGTAACCCCAAGTATCTATCTTTACCCAGACGTTGGTAGTTCAAGGAAAATCCAAATATCTCTTATGCAAAATGTCCCACTAGATACAGTACAGTAGACAACTCGTGTAAAGGTGCACGTAATCAAACAAGCGCGGACGTGCAGGGCACCTTCCCTTTTCGTGGGAAGTGTGGTTGTTTACACGCTCTCCCCACGACACCATCCTCTTCTTCTCTGCACCTCTCATCGTCCACCTTCTTCATCGCTTTCCGCATAACATCTTTGTTCCGTCAGTTTTCCCTTTTGTTTCCCATAATCTTCATGTCTTTTCCTGTCAGGGCTCCAGTACACGATCCAGGCTCGTTGGACAACTCAATTTCAAACATGTCTCTTGAAGCCCAGCCCAACATGTCGGTCACCCAGTCGCGTGCTGGCGTGATCCCGACTGTTGAGCATGAGCTTTCAGGAGTTCCTGATGCTCCCAACGCAAATCGCGTTAACCCACCCCCCGACCTTCGCAACCTACGTGACAAACGCAGCACCTCGGCTCGATTCGAGTCCGGGGCTCGGATCACTCCTGTTATCCCCATTGCGCGTGAGTCCAAGGCATCGGGCAAGTTCAATGTCCTGACTGTCCACCCTCCCCGGGCTATCTCTATGCAGCCACTGGGCCAGGGTAACTCAATGGACCGCAACGCCTCGAGCCAGGCTCGCTATCCTCAGCAGCTGTCTTCTGACCCCAGCTTGTTTGAGAGAATCTACCCTGATGGCAGTCAGCCTAGTGCTGCTTTCCAACGTCGTGGATTCGATCGCAATGTTCAGCTGCCTGCTGGGGGTCCCCGAGCCACCACTGAAGGACCCATGGTTCAGCGGGCCGCTTGCCCTAATGTCACCGCCGAAGCTGGGGATTCGCCAACTGGCCTCATCGACTTGGCTTCCTCTCCCCCTGAGTCGGAGTATATTCCAGCTCCTGCTCAGATCCATGGAGGTCAAAAGGTTGGCGGTCAACAGCAGTCCTCTCCCACTGCTTATCGCTTGGTCAATTGCTCTGATGCCAGCTATTCCCCTTTTGTGCTTGATCCAGGCCACCAGAAGCACTTGACTGAGAACATTAGCCCTCGGCAGGGTGCTCTTTCGTCGCCTGGACCCCGTGGGGTTTCAAAGCCTCGTGATGGACAAGCTCCAAGCCAGGCTGATCTCCAGCAGTCCCTCGTCACCCGGCTTTCTGCGAGTCAAGACTTTGCCTTGGCCAATCAAGTTCGTGTTTTGGCTCATCACCAAGCTGTTGACCAGTCTATCGTCTCCACGGAGGCAATGTCTGGTCTAGCTGTCGGTGGAAGCTATGCCTCAAACACGCAGACCTTGAATCGGCGGTCTAGTCGTGGACCTCCACCAGGGCTTCCAATCCCTGATGGGCTGGCTCGATCGTGGCTCGAAGGTGGTGAGCTTGCAATTGACGAGCGACTGATTCCGAAAAACAATGCTCTGGTCGTCACGGTTGGAGGTCAACAGTCAGAAAACCAGCAGTCGCTGCACACGACTAGATCCGCTCCGAACCCGGATGTTCTGACTGAGGAATATCTCAGCCGACCCCTTCCTGAGAGAATGGATTGTAGCCCAGACCGAACTCGCAAGCCCAAGTTCGGGTTTTCTTCCGCCATGGAAGCTGAGAACTTTGAATGTCCGCCCGTGCCTCGCAGACATTCACACGGCCTGCCCACTACCAGGGATCAGAGCACCCAGCTCCATGATCAAGGTCCTGGGGTTTTGAGCCCGGCGCGTCGGCCCATCAAATTCGGCTTCGACTCCATGGATGAAGCTATGTCGTTCGGTCTGGAGCAGGAGACGCCTGCTGTCCCTGCGCGCGCATTTGGGGGCTCGCTGGCTGAGAATCAAGTGAAGTTCGAGTCTGCCCTCCGGGGTTTTCCTGTCTTCGAGGCCGTTGATGGGAACTTCGAGCAGACCCCAGCATACCAAGCCTGGCGAGACTTCGCGCCTCACTCCGTTATGCTATCTGATTACCAGTGGGGCTCAGGTTCAGGCCAGACTCAGCATGTCATCGGCGGGCCTCCGAATCGGTTGGAATCGAACGAGACTCAGGTTCCAATCACTTATCCAACTGGTCCTCCAAACCGGTTGGAATCGAACGAGACTCGGGTTCCAATCACTTATCCCAGTGGTCCTCCGAACCGACTGGAATCGAACAAGACTCCACCTCCAATCATATTCGCTGATACTAAGAACTCGTTTGGTGATATGGGGTTTGGGCTCCCAGTGGGTCCTCCTGAGCAGGTAAGTAACATGGCTAAACATGATGTCGGCCCCCAAAGTGTGGTCCTACAATGCTGGTCATTCCATGCACAGTTGGATTCGGCTAACACATTTGTAGAAGGACCTGAAATCTATGGGTCTGAAAACTCTCACGGACCAACAGGTTCTTTTTATCTTTCATGTCCTGAGCGTGATGGGTAATCTGCGACCTGAGTTTGAAGTACAACGCGGTGCAAAGAACAAGAATAAGGAGAAGTTTGGCGTCAAGCTCACAATGTGGGGTTACACTGTGGTCTCTGGGAACATCTTTGAATCAGCTCCGCCGGCCAAGGTGGCTGCCTGTCGCAAGGCCCTCAAACTGATCCAGGAGGATCATCCGGAGTGGGTACTCCCTCCTCTGCCCAGTGATGGCCCCACGAGTCCTGCCTGGGATTGGAATTGGATGCTCGAAGGTATGTTTGTCTGCGGTTCGTTTGAGATACACACTGACATTGCTCTCTTGTAGACTACTGCATGATGCGAGCGTGGTCACCGCCCCTTTATCGACCTAGCCGATGTCAGGGCTTGTGGCATTGCGACACCTCGGTAAATGGCAGGTTTTTCCGCACTGTGGAAGCTTGTCATAGTCTGGAGGAGGCCCAGAATACTGTGGCTCACACGTCGCTTTTCCAGCTGACCGCGAAGGATTGTCATGATCCTTTACGCCACTCCAGCTGCAACCTGCCTGTCAACGGCCCAGCACCATTTCTGAATGCTGACATCCAGAAGCAGATTGCAGGTCTCTTGAGATCAGGAAAATCTTGCCTGCCCAAAAAGCCGGTTCCTGTCAATCCCCAGAATGGGCGGGTTGGCAAAAGCGTTCCCCCTGCTGCACAAAAGTCCGGAGGTTCGCAATGCAAGAGCACTAGAGGAAAGAGGAAAGCCAAGCAGCTGCCGCCTCGTGGTCAACGTCATCCGGCCCAACCTCCCCCAGGTACCAATACGGCCAACAAAGAGCCACTTACGGCCAACACAGAGCCACTCAAAAGGAACCGCCTGGCTCCACTCCAAATTGCAGAAGAGGTTCCCGAGGATCCTATGGAAACTCTGAATGGCATTGAAAAGGAGTTTAAAACTATCAGTTCCCGTACATCTTTCCTCAGGGTCTTGGAGAGTAAGTGGACCAACCCTCTTCCATCAATCATGTTCTAACAGATCTAGAAATTTGCGGCGTCATGAAAATCAACTGTCCTACCATCCTTTTCCGCGAGAACACCGAGAGCGGTTATCCGTGTGCCATGGAGGTGCTTGCCGAATTTGACAACAGTCACCCTTACCTGAATCGTGCAAGCCCAATCATGCTCGCCACCGTCGAGAACTCGGACAAAGAGGTCGCTGACGGAATTGCGACCAAACATATCATTCTTCGCCTACTCAAGATGGTCAAGGAGGATGCATTTATTGACGACCGCGCGTACAGGAACAAATGTCCTGCGCTCTCTGCCTTTGAGTCTGAGACAAAGCAGAATCTGAGCTCGCAGAGCGTTCCGTCCGGGACACTGTCTTATTAGGCTTCTCTTGCAGGGTCGATTTGGTCTCAGGGCCATGGCCTTCTGCCAGCCTCAGAGACATTGTGGTTTGGGTTTCATTTGTTCTTTGCAGATCTCTTTGGTCTGAGGCTTCATTGCGGTTTCTGAATCATCTTGACAGCGTCATGTTCTGTTCTCGGCAAGATTCGATCTTGTTGAGGAGCTTCCATAGCATGCTTACTCAATATGAATACGTTCTTTCTTGACTTCTTCCATGTCTTTGAGCTGCTTCGTACAAGTGGTTGTAGCAGGTGCCGCTGTAGAGTTTAGATTTTGCCTTGGATACTGAGTCTGCCAAGGGAGAATTCGTGGATGATGTCTACAAGCCTGGGAGCCACGCTAACGCGTGGGCAGACTGGGTTACAGCAGTCTTTTTTGCAGTCTTTCTAAATATCTTTCAAGGATGTCTACGAATAGGACAAGGTGATGAGCAGATAAGTATCCATTTGTAACCACGAGACTAAAGAAGACCTGCCATTCCTCCAACAACAAAGAGCCATCAACAGAAGGAAGCGCAACAAAGGCATCAAGGGTCCATCTCCAGTGGGAAAGGGTAGTAAAATTGGTTCACAGTGCAGGAGGATCAGAGAGGGTATGTGGCTTCCCCATTCATTCCCATCAAGGGTCTCGTCATGTCCAAACACCTCACAACCAAAGTGTGTAAGCCACTCAGCTTCAACAGTACTGACAGTCGCGGAGACCAGCAGCACCAGCATCAGCATCATGCAGGGAAAGAAAGGGAAAAGGCCAAGGCCGAAAAGTTTCAATACAAAGCCAACGCTGCAGACACAAGGGTTCAAAGGAATGACAAGCAGAGGCAGTGCAGTTCATCAGAAACGAAAAAGAAAGAGCCAACAGGGAACAAAGGGGTGACCAGAGGGCTATCTCAGGTCGAAAAGGGTAGAAAAATTGGTTCAAATGCAACAGGATCAGAGAGGGTATGAGTTTCCCCATTCCCATCAAGAGTCTCGTCACATTCGAACACCTCACAAACAAACCATGCCAATCAGCTTCAAAGGTACTTGGAGTCTCGGAGACCAGCAGCGCCGCCATCACTAGCATCATCAGCGCCATGCATGGAAAGAAGTGGAAAAAAGCCAACGCCCACAAGTTTCGATGCAAAGCCAATGCTGCAGACACAAGGGTTCAAAGGAATGACATGCAAAGGCAGTGCTTCAGAAACAAAAAAAAAAGAGCCAACGGGAACAAGGGGTGACCAGAGGGCTGTCTCTGGTCGAGAAGGTTCAAAAATTAAGCAAGTCAAAACACTTGAAGTTGTCCCAGTTTCCTCCCTACCAAGAACCCCCATCCTCCTTCGTCGCCTTCGGTCGGGTCGGAGGTATTCTTGCCTCGAGAAACTTCCCAAGGAAAGAGTCTGTCTGCAGCTGAGGAGACAGCACCCGTGGCAAAGCCCTGGTAACCGCCACTCGTATATCCCACCCCGGGATCCTCCTCTCTAACGTATACCCTCCTCCCTAGGTGCCTGGTGTTTTAGCCTCCAGAGTCTTCCCTCGGGGAAGAGCCCTTCATCGGCAAAGGAGACTGCCCGGTGGCTGCCACTTGGTTTTGCCTCCAGAGTCTTCCCTCGGGGGGAAGAGTCCTTCCTCAGCAAAAGAGACTGCCCTGGTGATTGCCACTTGTTAGTCTTGTTGGTCTCAAGTTTCCTCCACCCCATGCCTCCCCCCTACCAGAACCCCATCCTCCTTCGTTGTCATCGTCGTCGTCGGTGTCATTATCGGTGGGCGTCGTGGTATTTCAGCTCGAGAGTCTCCCCTCGGCTAAGGAGACTGCCCCCTGGTGGCCGCACCGGGAGCCGCCACTCGTATATCCCACCCCGGGATCCATCCACTAACGTATACCCTCCTCCAACGTCGACCTGAGGGAAGCGCGTCGGTGGTATTTCAGCCTCGAGAATCTCCCCTGGGGAAGAAATCCGTCCTGGGCTAAGGAGACTGCCACGGTGCCCGGCACGCGGTGGCCGCCACTCCGAACCATCCCACCCCGGGATCCATCCCTAACGTATACCCTCCTCCAACGTCGTGCCCGGTATTTTAGCCTCAAGAAACTTCCCCGGTGGAAGAGTCCGTCATCAGCAAAGGAGACTGCCTCGGGGCCGCCACTTATCGCGTGCCCTCAGAATACTCTTCACTGGGTATGTGTGGTTTGAGCCTTTGTGGGAAGAGGGAGTCATTGGTGTAGCACATGTCAAGACTGGGGATGCATCCACTCACTTGGATTGATAGCTCGTTGCATGGGAGGAATGCATGCCGTAGATGAAGCGGTGTCAATTGGTGGACACGAGAGACTGGATGCAAGCATGAGTAGGAAGCGTTGGAGGAGGTGGAGAGCGGAAGAAGATGAGTGTTGTGACTTGCCATGGGAAGACGAAGTCATCAGTGTCATGGATGTCAAGGCTGGTTGGGGCACTCACTTGGATTGATAGCTCGTTGCATGAGATGAATTCATGCTGCAGAAGAAGTCATGTCAATTGACAGACATGAGAAAGAAACTGGATGCAGGAATGAGTAGGAAGCGTTGGAGGAGATAGAGA